>JBAJNP010000549.1:5978-60986 GCA_036877545.1 Yasuhikotakia modesta
TATAATCAAAATGGTGATCTCCTACAATCCCAATGACTTAAACATAATGCTCTTTTTTTAAATAATCTTTCTCTTGGGCCTGGTGTTTGATAAAACTCAGGTCCCATGTTTGACCATATATGATCTTTAAAAAAAGCTGTTGCTTTCAAGACAAACAACACAGCAAACAACTGAGACCATCCAAATGAAGCCATCAAAACAATATTTTCAGATTACACGAGTGCCACAATTTTGCCTAAAAACGAATGTACAATGACAATCATCTGCAATTCCTAAACAAATACAAAAGGCATATAACTCCATAAATTTATTTAGCATGTGAAACATTAGACACTTTTTGCTTGCATCAAATGTAAAACCTAAAACAAAGTAAAATTTAATCTTACACTGTTAATGCACTCTTAGGTTGAAAAAACTGATATTCATCCACTGATATTTTTGTGAAGAAACACTCAACTGTGTGACATTGTTTTAGTTCTTTCTCTTCATGTCCTTTTAAAGGTGTTCAGCTCAATTATCTAACAGCAACAACCACTTTACTGACTCTAAGGACACAAACACAGCCAGTAACTTTCCACTCAGTGTCATTATGACTCTGAGGCACAAACAGCAGCAGTTTCAGGTGAATTAAAAATCTTGGCCGGCGAGTGTTTGTTTTCAGTTCTCTTTAAAAACAAGTGCACAGAGACACATTTTGTTCAAAATTTCATCCAGCCTGTCTCAATCCATCTTTCCTTCTCAAGCATCTTTTTAATCATCTTCTTTCCCTCCAGTTTTGCTCAGCTGTTTATAAAAAACAACAAAAAGTCTGTTAATGTCACAATGCATTCAATACATGTAAAGCTAACTGCTCGTTTTTGCCTCATAGAAAGTAAGTGAAAGCAACTTGATCACATGGAAAAAATGTAACTTAAATTTTTTGAAGGTGCCAAATATTGTAGGAATTTGTACTGACTTGCTTTAAAATGGTTTTGACAGAAAAACAAGCATGCAGGTCTAGCCCTAACCATCACTAGAGTTGAAAACTTACAAATGAGATTATACAAAATGTATAGGAAATGGCCATCAAATCGCTAAAACATCAAACAGTTACAAAATGCCATGAGATTACATTAGTAATAGCACAGACATTTTTAAATGTTATTCTCTTCTTAAACCTTCTGTAAGTCTTTAAATAAAATCTTATGAATCAAATGATAAAATGCTTACATGCTATTTGTTGCCAGAAATATGGCAACAGATGAGCAGGATGCATGTGGAAGAAAAGTAGAAACATGTCTCAATTATACACAATACAAAACAGACACTAATCCAAATAACACTTACAGTATATATGAGGCTTATAATGTACCTTAATAACATCAACCCAGTTCCATCCTCTTGGTAGTTCTCCTTTGTTATCTGTTTATTGTAAAGAGCAATTTCAACATGCCTTCAAATCATTTGGCAAACACAGGAAGCACTTTATATGGTAATTAAACAACTGTTTCTCACCCGTTCTTCCAATCAGTTTCCTCTTCTGTGCTTTGGTGAGTTGCTCTTTCTTTTCTTTTTTCTTGCTGGTGGAGGTGGAATTATTCATGACATCACTGTTGGATATCAGGGTCTGAGAGACAGAACACAGAGCTGTTATTTAGTTTCCATAGTTACAGGGAACCTTCTCAAGCTACGATGAAAGTGGCTCCAAATTTAGAGAGTAACAGAGCAGACCACAGCTGATGTCACAGGCTGGTGGTTTTCCATGAGTGTTTCCTTGTTCTCTTTGGCCCATTCGAAGAGTGTGTACATCATGGCAGTGCCCAGGTTGGCCTCCACCTGTTCTTTCAGTTTCGAGAGAATGTACTGCTTTGTTTCTGTAGATCTAAAATGACATGGAGGCCTGATTCAAAGTGCATTAAAGGCAGGAATTCCATTACATTTCATTATACTGGTTGAAAGCTCTTCACATCCTGACCGCAGTCATTATGAATGTGTTTATTATCATAACACCCCTCGCATAACTTACAATCTGTTATTGAAAAAGGCATCTAATGATATTTGGGGTGCAGTTTCTGGGTAGCTCTCTGGCCATGTCACTTCTAACAGGAATGATTTGCAGTCATCAATATCTCCTATCTGAAAACAACAGAGGGGAAAAGACAGCCACAGTATATGTTGTTTGTTAGACCTTAACAACTTTTCAGTACAAGTATATAGTTCTACATTTCAACAACTGTGCAATTAAATGCAAGTAAACACAAAACAGATGCACTTCCAACTTTCACAGCATTGATCCGAGATATTTAGGAATGACACGTGGTGAGAGGCAGTTCCTACCCTGAACTGAAAGGAGACAGGACTCAGCTCTTTAAAGCAATCATCCCCTTCATATATTGACTGCAGAGCCTCCAGCTCCATCTGCCAAGAAACAATTTGGGTTATCACTGATATTACTATTATTGCTTTTTGTACAGGTACTATTTGTAAGACAACAGTTTGTCTTTTGGGACCAGTATAATAATAAAGACATTTAAAAAAGACATTTTAAAAAACATGCTTTAAAAATATGATTTAGTTACTGTACCGTGGTAGTTACTATACTGTTAACAAGCATGAAAAGAGGAGCAATAACCCATTTAACTAGTACTTAGATATCAGTCAACATTGCGAACGTTACACGTGGTTGACAATAAGATGCTCATGAAGCCTGTGACTCAAACATCAGATATCGGACTTATAAGAAATGAACATTGCATTTAATAAGCATTTTCGCATTTGGGACATCTGTTCATCTGATCGCATGCGTTTGCTTTAGCTGTACTCGTCTCACCTCCTGGTCTTCATTGGATGTCATGTTTTCAACTTCCGCCGATCCAGCACTTTGAAGCGATCATAAACAGCGCTGCTGTGCCTACAGACTGTGTCCAAAAACAACTTTTAAACTACGATCAAGATCAACATGCTGTGGAGGTCCTCACCGGTACCTAACCTCTTCTTCAGCACTTACAACTGCAACCCACGGGAAGAGAGAGAGCGCAGACGACTCGGCGACTGCCGCCTACAGGACTGGACGACAAACTGCAGTAACGCTGTAACACGTCTAAAAGTGCCCTAGATGGCGACAAAGTATTTTATTATAGGTACGATATTAGTAGTTTATTTATTTTAAGATTCAAAACGGTTTATTAGCAGGTAAATATATTTCCAAGGCAATGCATTTATAAGCAATGCGTACATACTGTTTAAATATGTGCATTGTACACATGAATAACAGAATCTGGTTTAGTTGCTGTTTTTAAGTTCTCTTACTTTTATCTTTTGCTTAATTCATTTCTGTCACACAGTTTGCTTTCATCTGTCTTTACCTCTCAATCTGTGAAAGGGAATAGATAACAGATGCAATCTGCTAGTTATAAAATCCACATTACATACATTACATGTTATTTTGAAGCTCCTCATTTCACATTTGCATCTTTATTGACAATACATCATTACACACATAATCTAACCAAAACAATAAAGAAAAAAAGAAAGGACTTTTACACCTTTTTACTTAATAGTTCGCATTTACATAGTAATCATGAAGCAGTCAAAGCTCATTTAGTTGTTCTGTGTAACGACTTTCACAACAGCATGAATGTTGATTGTTTTCACTCATTTACATGAGCCACTTCATCACTGAATCTCTCTCACCTCATCAAACCTGCCTGTGTTTTAAGGCCACGTTGAGGTGCATCAGAAAAAAGGGGGGCAGAATATTATCTTTGCTCACATGTGACGCCCCAGTCGCCAGATTACCTGCAGGGTAAAAATTTACTGTTTTAATTTTAGATCTATTTCTTTAAAGCTCTTAAAGCTCTCCCATTAGACAAGGCATTTAAAAATGAGTTTATGAAACGACACCATTCAGGGTCAAGAATAAATAATTCATGGTACGTCTGCAAATGCAATATGTATTATGGCTTCATTGGAATAAAGGCAACTTGTGTACAGTGAGCTGATATGATGGAATATTGAAGCTCTCACTGATCCAGCAATCTGGTTTCTTACTGGTTTTGCTCTGAATTTTAATCACAAAAACCACTCACAAAAGAATCTGAATTCTTTTCCTTCCACACCTCACAATATTTGCAGTCCTATATTTAAAGCACACCCAAAAGACACACACACACACACACAACACATATTTTACATTGTAATCTGAGGAGTGTCTGTGGTGAGGGGATAAAAGGAAGTAACAGACACATGCAGTTAAGTAAATGACTATTCCATGGTGCACCACCCTCCACTAACATTCTGTTACATGCATTAACGCTTGAGCATTAGGGGGGCTTAATTCTGTTCAGCAGTTTGGTTTTTCTCTCCCCATGCATACGTGGCAGAGAATAAGACGCTGTGAAGTCAAAAGTGGGTCTATAGATGACAGCTTTAAGTGTTTCTTTGGGCAGAAGAGTGCTGGCAGCTAGCCAAAGGTTTAACTTTAATAGTTCAAAATCTACACACTGCTTGGCTCCACACAATCTCTTATACCACTTGGGTTTACAAAGCTGTAGGCCTGTGGTGTTCAAGCTGTAAACCATTTGCATGCATACAACTTAAAATCTGTATGGATTTAAAACTTGGACTGGGTAAATATAGGCCCCCAAGTTACAAAAACACTATATATTTTATTAAGACAGCGATGCTGTGTGATTTATTCGTTTCAGATCTCCAGCCTGCATAACTAGTATCATGTCTTTCAACGTTGTTGCGTCTGAATAACGGTACATCAATGAGTAAATTCACTATGCCCAGAGAAAGCCCATGCCCGGGGGCTTCACGACTCTGATCCCACCCGCCAAGTCTGCTTCTCTGCTCTTAGTAGGACAACTGAGCATAGAGAGTCACGATGGTTCCTGTGGCTCACGCAAAACGAGAGGGCAGAGCTTAGCTGACTCAATTAGATCCATTTCTTGTTTTCTCTTACGCTGGCAGCGGCGGGGGCACACCGGGCGAGCGGCACCGAGAGCGGCGAGACGGAGAACAGCACCGACCGTCACGGGGATGTATACCAAACACAGGCAGAAAAACGGAGACGTTTCTTCGACACGATATGCGCTTGTAATGCTATCTGTTTTTCTGTTTAACGCCTTGCTGGACGTTGTTGGCGGAAATTCTTGGGAAGACGGTAAGAACAGCTTGACTTTGCTATCATCCATACTTGGAAAGTTGCTCTCTTATGTCAACCAGTTGCGCGCAGCCGGGAAGAAGTTTTGGGGGAAAGAAAACGCATTTATTAGGATATAGTGTAGCGTTGATGCATTCATTCACAGCAATGGTAATGTAAGCAATACTTAATAACGCTTTGCCTACCATATGAGGACCATATAAGCGATGCTGTCCGCACTAGGCAATAAGTCTTTATTCTCAATTGGCTGTTTTAATGTAAAAGCGCACAGTTATGGTCACAACTGTGTTTGCAGAGGTTAACAGGCGCTGCACGCCTAGGGAGAAAACGTTACATGTGTCATGAGCTACTATAAAAGGTTGTATTTGTTCAGCCTAACGTTGAAGCACTTTCACTGTTCTTAGATGTCTAACACATTTCAATCAGACCACCAAACAACCAGAAAATAATATTTATTTGATCTAGTACTCGTGCCAAACAATGAAAAACAAAGACCAAGCGGAGATGTAACGGGAGTCAAACCAGCGATTGTTCTCCTTCACATAAACTTTGATGATGATGTAGAGATGATGTTTCAGTATTGGACTAGAATACACTTTATACAGCATTCATATAGTTACATCCCAGATCTTCGCTGAGCAAAGGAGAGAAAAAGACAGTCAACTCTTTTATTTATCACATGATAAGTTATGCTGTCAATTAAGAAAGATATTCAGAGACTCTTGGTCACATGATATCAAGTTCACCCGTGTTTCAACAGCCACGACACGAACTCTCGCATGTTCTGCATGTTTGGAAAAGTTGGTACATCTCTCTGAGATTTGAACTGGGACTCTGGGACCCGCGCTGAGTTTCGGTCTCCATATTGCATGGCAGACCTTTAATGCATTTATAACAAGGTTAGCGATACTATCTACGACAGGAAAGAACTATTAGTGTATTCTGTCTGAGAAACTGTTGTTAAACTCTCCGAAAAACTGTTAAAAATACATGCACTGTTGCCCTATGGTTTGTTTGTTTATGTGGATTATAAACGATGCACAAAGCCATGCATCTCACAGAGCCTAGAAAGTCTTGTGGCATATTCTCTAAAGGAAAGATCAGCGCTTGCAAAGCATCCAAATTATTGTGTTCAGGTTTCAGATAGTTTGGGCAGACGAAAGGCTTTGGTTCTGTGCACATATAATGTTACACCAAATCGATCGTGGCTTCTGTGCGCTTTGGAAGGAAAAACAATTACACGTTTAAATGCATTTACAACTATCCATTCACGACGTTCATTTAAAGGCAAATTCACCATTGTTTTTAGAATAGCGTTTGTTTGTGAGAAAATAAGGCCTGTTAACATCACGAAAATGAACTTGAAACGTGTTTTTAAAACGCGTTAAGTCGTCGATAAGAGTTCTCTATAAAGTATTAAAGTAGTTTGCGAATAATGTAATTACTAAATCAATAAATTTCAACACAGTGTAGAAATGTAAAGCTGGCGAGCTTTAGCGAACGTCAGCCCGCGCTTTCTGTTCGTTTCTATGGACGCCAGCGTGACGTTGTCGAGGTGCATTGTGGGATTGGTAGTAGCGTACGAGCGCTTCGTGAGCAGCAATGGGTGGATTTCTGCGGAGCAGGTGTGTCGAACTGTTGTACTATGTTATTCCTAAATGGCTCATTTATATGATGCCCATTTATTCAATTTATGTCACGCAACAGATAAATTGCTTATCATATATTGGTGAGCTAATTTTTGACCATGAAGATACATCTGCAGGCCGAAAATGAGCGTGAACTCCAGAAGGTGGCGGTTAGGCTCGGGCGTGTGGTTAGTATTGTTGTGTATATCTGACCATGTGAGCAAACATGCCTCATTTTGGAGCTCACGCCTCTTTTTGAGGTTTTTGGAGTTTTCTCCACACCCCCCTAAATTAAGCATCTCCTGCTGCAGTTTCAACCTTCTCAGTTGTCATTGGGGTATTTATTTCACGTAGTCAGTGGTTGTGTTGTCTGTAAGCGTGTTGGTGTAAGCATTTCTTGTTGTCTGTAAGAACTATATGAACTGGTTTTGAATGTTATTTGACTGCATACTCCCATCCTTACATCACAAACCCCCTGTAGTACACATTCCAGGATGGGAACCAGTGTTCTGTAGTGTTCAGAGGTCTTATTCTAGGATTAAATAGTGGCATGCTGTGCTATTTGTAGAAGAATGATTCGAGAGCTTTAAAAATATAAGATGAATGCTGGATGAGAATAATGGTTGCGTTGAATCAAATACAAACCACACTACAGTTGAAAATTTGACAGGACTCTTCTCATGGAAGAAAGCACAGGTTTATGCATTGTAGACTTATTTGAAATATGCACATAATGGCACAGGGGGTATAAATAAGGCAGGCTTTTTGTAGTGGTCTACCCACAGCGCTTTGTGCTCTCCACAGCTGCATGGGTTAGTTATAGTGCCATTATTCATTTATATGCCTTATGTTTATGCGATGAGAAGGAAGATGGATGACTTTGGATTTCATCAGTATGTCTAAAAAGCCTCTTGTTCCTGGAATGTTCCATTAGTCCCTGGACTACAGTTTTTCTATCAAGATAATGACTTTTCATAAATTGGCTCTCACAATAGATAACGGTTGTTTTTCTTTGTGGAAGCAAGTTGTGTGGTATGGAATCTTATTATAACACTATCATCTTTTCTCAAGAAGGGCCCAGTGCATGTCATTATAAATCCTCTTTGTTATTAGGGCTTTTAAATATCACATATTTTTCAAACATTTCTGGTGAATTCTGTATGTCATTTGATGTTATTGCACACAGTATACTGTATTGCTAGCGTTCTAAACATCAGCTAGTGCCTCACCGTTTTCTGTATTTCTTTGATGAAGGCTTAAAATACGGCCGGGCCTGTCTAACAGTAGGTTGTAAAAATGTTTCCATAACATCTCCATTAAGTAGCAAAAATGTTACAGTGTTACTTTGACCGTTCTAGAAATGTTCAAAATATCATTTTTTTAGATGTTGTGTTAACGATATTGCTTGATTCTAAAACATATACACTTTTACTTATGTTACTGCAAAATGTTTTTGGGTAACGTTTGGAGAATGATAGCCAATGTTCTGAGATTGTTCAGTGTTAGTTGGGTGTATCACAGTACAGTTTGAAATGCAGGGCACTTAAGAGCACTCCTACACAAGGAACACTCATGGCATTTGAACAAAAAACATTGAAGGCTGTAGGTTGCATTATGAATTGACATTCTCAGGCTCTATATAATGAGAGCAAGAGCAGAAGTAAGAGAGAGTGTGTGTGCGTGTGCGTGTGCGTGCGTGTGTGTGCGTGTGCGTGCATGTGTGCGTGCGTGTGTGTGTGTGTGTGAAAAAGAAAGCGTGTGTGATAGAGAGGGAGAAATTAAAGCGAGACAAAGGTAATCAAAGATGAAAACAGTAGGGCAAAAAGCCATGAACAGAGATCGGGAGCATGGCAGATCTGGTAGTTGGAAGGTATGGGAGGAGTTTGTCTGTGTTGTTTAGAGCTGTCACTGTAGACAGCAGTCCCTGTGGTGCTTTGTGATTGCGTCTGGTTTAAACTGCACCCTGGAAACAGTGATAGAAACAGTTTCATTCAAACCGTTCTATCTCTCTCTCTTTCTGTCTGTCTCTCTCTAGCACACACACCGGGTGCGATTCAGAGAAGAGACCCCCACACAGAAGCAACGTTCAATCTTGTGCCAGCTTATCTCTCACACACACACATGCACATGCACACAATCTTAGTCCGTAAACTGCACCCGGCTGCACCTTTTTGATTGGTTTGGACTTACTAAATTGCAGATGCTTCCTGTATCCGATATTGACATGTTTTAGCTTTTTTATACACGTCCCTGTCTCTCAGTGATAGTCTAGATTGGTCAGTCATACAGATGAGGACTGTGGAAGCCTTCACACATTCAGACAGCTGTTGCGGTTGTCTAATATCAGGCCAATTAATTGGCTAATATTTAGTCATTTTCAGATAATCGTCATCAGCTAATAGCACGGCCTGCTTGGCTGATAACTGGAAGTGTTTCCCTCTTGTGTCACTTTTTGCTGCAATTTATAGACTGCGTTGACAGAAAACAATTTTATCAATTATTAAACTTCCTAGAGATGCAGTGAGTAATTGTTATTGTTGTGCCATTAACGTTTCTGTGTTTGAAGTAAGTTTAGTAATCGGGTGTCTTTGAGCCACAGTGTTTATACTTTTGCCAAAATCAACCTACAAATGAAAATATTTTTAGATTATTTTAATTATATATTTAATATATTAATCTATATCTGTTATTTGGTATCATATTGACCATTGGTTACTTTTCAGATAACATATTGGAACCTATATTGTTTGAACTGTAATTTTTAAAACCTTTTCTGTCTCTTTCAGCAGTGACAGAAAATCATAATTGCATCATCTGCTTTTCCCTCTGTTTGTATTTTGTTTTCTCTGATGATCGATATATAATCTAAACATCAGTGTTGCTTCATGGATCTTATGTGCTTTCATTGTAGTGATGTACATTTGTGAGGGATGCGCTCATTTATCCTATTTAGGAGACAGTGTGTTTGTAACCTGCTGTCGGATCAGCTGGTGCAATATTTCACAGGTTGTATTTGACATTTTAAAGCCGACATCAGGTCAAATCTGTCAGTTAAACCCAGTCAATCTCATTCTAAGGCTGACCCTCAATATTCTACATCCTGCTAATGAAGTATTCACAAATTCCTGTGGGGGTATTGCAGAATATAGCTTGCCTTCATTTAGAGAAACACTGTTTTTGAATAATCATTCCTTCAGCTAATAGCAGCCCAAAATAGCATATGTGGTATTCTAAGGTTATTTGCAATCTTATATAGTTTGTAATGGTTGCATGTTTCAGTAACAGTTTCTTTGCAAAGCCTCTTTAATGCTGTGCAGGGGCCACAGAAAGGATTTTGAATAGGTCAGGCCAGTTGTGAAGCTGTGGCGATCTCTCTAATGTATTCCTCTGTGTGACATTGCAAAGTAGGACAGCTAGATTTCAATAAACTCTCTTGTTGGGAAGAAAGTTATGAGCATTGAAACTTCACAGCTAACAATTTTAGTTTGTTAGAATGTTTCCTTACGGTTTCTGTCAAATTAAAAAAAGTTAAGATATTCAAAACATTGTCATTGTATTAACATTAAAGCTTGGTGAAGTTCTGTAACGTTTATATAATGTCCCAACAACTTCGGTTATGTGTTTGATATAAATGATATAGAACAGAAAAAATGTACTAACATTACTGCAAGAACAATTTTGATAACTTCCAGAGAACTTCCAGCCAACCCTCAGAGAATGATCCCTGTTAGCTGGGTTGCGCTATGTTCCTAGTGCAATGAGCTCTTATATATCAATAGATCAAAGGAAATTGTATTCCTGGTGTCATGAAGCCTTTAAATTAGATTAATGAAACTCGTAAAGGAAACAAAGGGGAAGGAAGAAAGAAAGTGAAAAGAAACCAAAAATTAGGAAGAACTGTAGAACACTAATCCTCTTCTCCGTCAGAGATCCCATTTCTCTTGGGGTCCCTTCCTAAAAAGCCCACTAAGAGAGGAAGTGAAAAAGTAGAGGTCTTTGGGACCCCCATGGCAGTTGAATGACTAGATGGATAGATAATTGTCAACCAGAGAAAGGTCAATTTCGCTCTATTTGAAGAGCAGCTGCCCTCAAGCCGACTCCGGCCTTCTTAGATCATTCTTTGGGAACAATGTTTTAGGCTGGCTTGCAGCTAATGCCTTCTCTAAACCTATTAGTTTTGGAAAATGGTTTTCTCTAGAGGGCTATAGTGTGTGTTGATGGACTCTCTGGATTTATGTTGTGCAGGCGACCTGCTGATTATTTTAAGTCCCAGAACACTAACTTGGCTTTGATGATGTTTATTGTAGAAAAGAACGGTGTACAGCCAGAATACGCAATGCATCGCGTTATGATTGACAAGCCGCAGCCGTTTAGATCAAACTGACTTCAGACGAGGCAGATATTTTAGCATTAGAAGAGATGAGACCATTACCATTTGGAGATGGAAAAGAAAATTGAAAAAACGGATGGGCTTGCGAGAAGCATGCCAACACACTCCACCCCCGATCAATTCTATCGCTTCCTTTCACCGCGTCATATTTTATAAACTCCAGCCATAAATGGATATGCCGGGGTCAGTAATGATGTTATTTTTCCACATTTGTGCACATGACAGCTCTGTGTGAGACCCCAAATGTGCAGCTTCAAGCTGAGAGGGGATACTTATGTGTTTTTGTTTTTGTTTTTCTTTGCAAAAAAGGGGACCGTCATTGAGAAACAGCGAGCGAGAACACACACACAGGATGTAAAACTCCCACCTCTCTTTCTAGTTGTGGCCTAATGGTTAGAGAGTGAGACTTACCCAAAGGTCTCCGGTTTGATTCCCAATGCAAGCAGGAAACATCTGAGGTGCCCTTGTGGAAAGCATTTTGCTCCAGTTGTTCTCCAGGCCCTGCAGTGATAGCTGTATGCTGCTCTGGGTGTGTGTGTATGAGTGAGTGAGTGTGTGTGTCAGTGAGTTCATGATGTGCAGTTTGTGTGTTCAGTATTCACCAGTTCATGGCTATACCGGTACAACACTGATACAGTGTTGTTCACAAATACTGTCACTGTCACAAATACTGTACAGTATTCATGTCACTGTATGGGTTAAATGCAGAGGTTCAAATATGAGTAACCAAACCTTGGCAAATACACTTAAATTTCAGTTCATAGTTTTACTGACAACTAGCTCCATGTCCCTAACCAATGGCAACACAACAAGCGGTTGTGGCGGCTCAGGACACAAAGCTTGTAATTACAGCCACTCATTTGGAAACCCAAAGAGGTTTAAATCAAGTATATGAAAGCAGAGACTTATAAAATGATTTATGGGGATGATTATTCCTCTTAATCATGAGTGATTGAGGGAGATTAATAGTCTGACCCTCTGCCCACTCCAGAATTGATTAACTTAATACCAAGCCCATGTTGCCAAATCTGGAACGTTCTCAGAATGCTGGCTAACATTCTCTAAACATTCTACCAAAGATATCATAAAACATTTTGCAGTAATGTCAGTAGTAGAAATGTTTTTTAATGTTTATTAAAAAACTTTCTTCTTAGGTTGTAGGTGGAACTTATTAAAACATTACAGAATTAAAAGAAGAGTTTAAAAAACGCTCTGTAGTATCGCTATATATCAAGCAATAGTGTAAAACAACAGGACATTCATAGAATAACATTTTCAAGTTTTTGTTACTTAATGGTAATGGTGGGAAAACGTTCTTTCAACCCAAAATTGCTGGAATATCATAGTGTTATAAGGAACAAACTTGTGTTCAACCTTCATAGTGTTTATATCGGCTCAGCCAATACACGCCTTGATAATAGCATGAATGCAGTCATCTCCAGTGTCAGTCTTACTTTATCTATAAAACAGTCACACAAGGACAGAAATGACAGAGCCGACCCAGCAATGTTTAGAAGATATTGAATAGAAAACAAAGAATGATGAAAAATAAATCAAAGTTTAGGTGCAGCTGAACTATTGGATAAAACTGAGACTGAAATGTCAGTAAACTTCAATTCCCTGTGGTCATTTCAGTGTGTGTCTGTTTTTCAGTGGAAGACAAGGGGCAGCGAGTGAAAGCTCACTGGATCTCTCACGACCAGACACGGCAGGAGTATGGAACCGTATTTAAGGTAATAATAATAAAACAAACATGTCAACATAAAATATTCACAGGTTTATGCAAATTTTATGTCAGGACGCCGCACGCTAGGATAACATAGGATAGGATAGTGTACTAAAGACACATTGACGTAACAGTTGTTTCTTATCCAGGAAAATAATAGGATAAAGCTAGCACAATTTGCAGCTAGATAGCGGTTTGTGGCAGAATGGTGGTAAATTCGTATAATTGTGTATGATTTTATTTGTGCGCTTCATGCGATCTGCTCACAACCCACTGATGCTTTATTGCTCATGGTGCTTTTTTTTATACAAATCAAGTCGTACAATTTCACCAACTCATAAAATAATCATGAATTCTCATGGTATGGAGGTGATGTAGTTTACTCAATGTTTCGTTGATCCGAGCACCCTGGGCAGAAGGTTATAATGATGATTAGTGATCATAGAGATCAGCTGTGATAGATGCAATGATAGATCCCGTGGAAGTTTCACCTTATAAGGAAACATACACATTTTTCATAAAGCCGCTCAGGCTAGTGTCTCGCATGCAGGTCCATTGGGTCATTAGGATGATGATGATGTAGTTCCCCTCGCTGCCCGACAGCAGCTCACAGATAAGCACCTAAGGGAGTTTTGTTTGTTTCCTCAGTCGTGAAAGCTAGCAGAGAAACGTTGTCAGTGTATTTTCAAATCTTCTACGATACGGAAGTGCTAAAGCTAAAACAGAACTTTGCTTTGGGTCACAGTTGATCTCCTCAGCCAATCAAAATGTCTCTTTATTAAAGCTGCAATCCTTAACTTCTGCCCCTTATCTCTGTTTACAATGTAAAATTGCAGATTACTGTACGTAATTTACTTTGTTGAAGCCAGATTGACATTTCCTGGRAAATCGTACCTGAAAGCTGTAATTTTAAATTTTGCATGTCAGGGTAAAGTAAGCAGTGTTTTGAACACTGATTTGTTATGTTCTTGCTAAATCACTACATTTTCTTTATTGTTAAACCATTGATTGATCGTTGTTGAAAGTCTATGAAGAAAGTTCACTAGTGAAATTGCAAGACCCGCCCAGAGGTGTGTCTGCCCAGAAGAGTCAAACACCATTGGCTTGTTAAAACTCCCAGTGCCCTTTATTTTTTTACTCTAATTGATCTTTCACACTGTTGTCTTCTAGTGTTGTTGTGTTTATCGAACTGTATCTCACACCCACACACGGTTGTGCACTCGTTTCAGACATCCGCTGAATTTGATTTCTCTGCCCTGTGCTGAAAGCTTCTCTGTTATATTGACATCTGCACTCCGTCTCGAACCGGATGCCCTGCGGACACGTCTAACCTGCTTGGCTGTTGTGAAATCCGGAGACAGTCTGGAAAATGTCAAGCCAAATGTCTCGAACCCAATCCAATCAAACCGGTCTGAGAACAATAATGAACAAGTAATAAGTTATGTGCAAAACACACGGACATCTATTGTGTATTTAATATAACCACTATAATGAGTTAATCATCATGGATGTTGTGTATTGTGTGTGCTACTCGCATGAAAGCTTGTCATTCACTGATAGAGCCCATAGTTGTATCAAACAGGAACCGTTCTCAGAATGTTGAACAACATTCTCTCAGTTCCCTCAAAGTTATCAAAAATGTTCCTGCAGTAACAATAATAGAATGTTTTTATCTTTATATATCATATATAGCAAAAAGCTTATTCTTAAATTTGTTTGTTGGAGTACAAAAAAACATTATGAACATTTCTAGGACTTTTTTGTTACTTAATGAAAATGCAACATAAAATTGTTAGCTGGGTACGTTGTTCAGATTCTTTGGTCATTGTGGGTTGTGATATGATGTTGTGGCTTGACTCTGAGTGTTGAAAGTTCAGACAGATTCTATCAACTGTTGTGTATATAAACATTAAGATGGAGAATCCTCATAAACCGTGTGTGTATGTGTGTGCTTCTCATATTTGCAAAGAGTTTCTCATTGTTTGGATTTTAAATCTCACAACAACAAGAAGCCCTCAAAGACGCTGGTGCCCTGGGGCCTCACAGGGCCGTAATCTGTCCTCACATAGGCCATGAGATGCTGGGGTTTTGATTGGATTTCTGGCTGTTCTGGTGATGATGTAATGAGTCACAGTGCTGTTTGGAACTTGGCTGAATGCATGTCAGGCGGATGTAATTTTATACGCTGACACAAAGACACACACACACATACACTTTCCCCAAGGATGGGGGCAGGGGTGTAGACTGCCTGCCAGAATACAGAGTATATGAAGGAAAAATGTTTGCTACATATGGAGAAGGAAATCCAGCTCACGCTCATTGTCTGCTCTGAGCATTTGGTCTGTTTTTTCCAATTCATGTCACAGATAAGCGCTTGTTGAATCTATCCCGTCGGTCCACCTTTCTCTGATGACTGGATTGCTGTTGTAAGCCTGTATTGTGGCTTTATGTGTACCAAACACGTTTCTAATTTGATACAAATACGGTTTCATTTCTGGCTGTGGTGTTGTATGGGTTGCCGTATAAAACTGGCGCTGTTTCAGGGGCCGTATTTTCCCCAAGATGTTGCAAAAGCATTTCATTTAATTCAGGTGCTACGCTCAGCTATTTATATTGTTTACACAAACATGAGCCATGGCCAACGATTTAATGAGATCTCTTTGATATATGCAATGACGGCCGTTTGTAATTGTTTTAGCTCACTCTTAACATTTGGCACCGTCATGATGCTCGCAATATAAAAGGCTGCCGTTGTATATAAACGTGATTTGGTAAAACAAACCTTTTTTTAGACGTTTTTTCCTCTGCCGTTGCTTTGGATCACTGTCCTGTGGGAAAAGGTTTCGGTTTGGTTTTGACTGTATTTGGCTGTATTCACACTGGCTTCAATGGCAATGCTTCTAGTATCACCTGTTAAAACAAAAGCCCACAACATTCACAACAGCCTGACTGGTATGATCTGCTGTTACTGATGTGAGACACTGTGGCAGTGATATTTATTGTGCAATTAAGCAATAGGACACGCATGGATTTAAAAATGAACACAGGTGTAACTTATTTAACTATATGTGTGAACACCTCACTGATTTAAGCAGTTAAACAGGGTAATTATGTAATACTGAGGATTTGTAATTATGTATTTTGTCTTATGTATCTTTGTGTTTTTTGCTACATCACTACACAATTTGTGAATAACTCATCTAAGTTTTTCACTTGACTTAGTGTTTTGAAGGTTTTTGAAAACAGTACTGTTATCATTTTTGTGTAAGCCACAAAAATACATATTTGTAAAAATGATGATGTCATTAGATGCAGTCATCTGTCACATGCCATGTCAGCTAAAGGTTTAGTGAATTCATTTTCTGCATCCTTAAACCCTATAATGAAAGGTTTAAGTTTCCCAGATGTGAAAACAAGACTCTTACGGAACCTAACAATCAATTTAAATATCATATTTAGACATAAACACGTTTGCAATAAGAAATGTGCAACAACTCAATATTATTTATTGGAAAAGATGCCTCATAGCTACTAAAAATATAAGATGGGAAAAGAGCTTGTCAAATCTTTCTCTCTCTCTCTCTCTCTCTCTCTCTCTCTCTCTCTCTCTCTCTCTCTCTCTCTCTCTCTCTTGCTCTTGCTCTCTCTCTTTAGCTTTCTCTCTCTCACTTTTTACATATATGTGTGTGTGCGTGCAAGTGTGTGAGAAAAAAGTTATTTATTAGCAATATTTTAAAAACAGTATTGTAATGCAGCTTCTGAGTACTCAAAAAAAAAACACCTGGCAAACAGTGGCTCACGGTATAAAACGTTAATCATTAATCATTTGTCAGGAGCTTCCATTACAATCACAAATCTTTCTTAGAAGTCAGCCTCATTGTTGAGTCCTGTATGCAGATTAGACAAACGCAACATTTATCAGTGAAAATATCCTCCGAGTTCAGGCGGAGAGCAGGAGCGAAATGAACAAAAGCGCAAGGTTACGTGGGAAGAGGGCCAAACAAAAATAAGCACATTTGACACCAGCAATCCTGCAAAGAATTAGATTTGTTTTCTTTCCACCCCTACATTCCTCTCATGTCCCTCTCCAGCCTTCACTCCCAATAATTCTCTCCTCCTTTTTCATCCTGTACTCCATCACGGTCACTTTCTCTCTGAATGTTTTTATTTCGTCCTTTAACTCCCTCACCCCTGTTCTTTCTCTCCCTCCGAGGTGTTTTTTAGCCATCCTCTTGTCTTCAGTTTTGCTCTGTAAGTGCCCGACTTTCATGACCTCCAAAAGCGGCTTCACATTTGAATTGAATCGAGTCTGAAGTCCCACTTTCAAAAGTAAAGTATTTAAAGTTGCTGAATTTGCAGCTATGATGGAATAGCTCATTTCCTGCCACCCTCCGAGATGAACTCGTTCGGCATTTGGGTCGCACACAATGGAGAAATGGTTCCTGGAGGTTATATAGAATATACGATTAAGAACTTTAACAAACGTGTTTAATAGACTTTTTATATGCGGACGTTTCAGTAGGTAGAAGCTGTGTGTTAAAATATGTTTGTGTACGCTGTCCTGATCGGTAATGGGATTTGATAAGCCACATAATAAGGCCGACTGGCACATTCCACGTTCTGGAACTGAATGTCGTCTTTGTGCAGTTCTGCAAATCTTATATAAAGCATTGTGGGGGAAAAAGAGCAATGAATGCACAGACAGACACATATAACTCTCATCACACAAGCAGCAGACAGAGGCCAGCTGAGACGCAGCCGGTGTTGTTATTTAGCCGCGTTTCTTCATTCAGGGTTGTTTTGTTGGCCGCATGACTCATTTTGGTGAGAGGTGGCTGCGTAAAAGGACAACTGGCCAAGCTGAAGGCTTAAATATATTCATATTAATAATTATTTTGAGGACAGTGGAGTTTTAATTGAGTAATGACATTTAAGTGTGTTGTGAGTCATGTTTTTCCGAACAAAATGTTTACTGTAATTGTGAAATTCAGGAAGATTTTTTTCGATTTAGCAGTTCATTGTGAGGGAAACATGAAAAATCTATGTAATGAAGGCACATGCCTTCATAGACAATAATTGCTTGAGGAATTTTTAAATGAAAATCATTTTTTGTCACTGCACAAACAATTTTGCTACGTTACGTTTTATCTGGGCGCTTTTCATTTCTTGGTTTCTGTCACCTACACGTTTCTGTTGCTTTCTGTGTGCCAAGGTTAGACTTGTGGGTGTAGGTGTGTGTATATTCATTCATTTGTGTGCGACTTCTTTCTGTCTGATTTTCTGACGTCTTTATACGCCGTATCAGAACTAGTCTTCAAAACCTGGTGTGTTTACTTTAGTGCAGTTATCAACAATGGCATTGAAATAGTTGGTTAAAATAGGAAGCTATACAATAAAACTCAGGTTCAAAAAACTCTGTACTGAGTGTTCTTGAGAAGATTACATATCCAATTAAATCCAAGCCCTTTTATATAAAAGCATCAATCAGTATGTGAACCCAAGGTTTGGCGGACTGAAAGGCAAGTTGTTTTTATGACTTAATTCATCTGCCCAAAATTGTAATCTTTATTTAAATCGGTGCAACAATTGGGCAGAAATCTGTGTTGTAACCTCTAGTAGTATTTTTAATTCGTTAGTTAATTTAAAAGCATGTGCTTCAAATGCTTTTTAAAAAGTGGTTTTGTATATTTTTTCTATGATTTCTATATAGCTCATCGCAGGTCTATTTTAGATACACCTGCCACTGAACGGGATGCAAAAACAAAACAAATTGCGTGTTTCTGCTTGAGATGTTGGCCTTGGCCAGGATGAGCTGTAGAATGAAACCAGACTTATTGCTGATATTCATAAGTCTGACTACGTGAGACCAATTTAAATGTTACCAGTCTTAGATAAGTCTAAAATAGAAACGTCTATCACAAACCAATATTTGTGCTTTCGGTGCTGTTTTTGATGGCCAGTAGCTGCTGAACTGTGTCGTTGGATGTGGATTGCCTTTTTAATAGCTGACAATTTTTGATTGTAAGAACATTTGCTCAATGTTTCCATTAGTTACAAAATGTTATTTTGAATGTTTTTGAATGTTTTTTAGTTTAAATGAGTGTTTATGGGATGTTATAAAATGATTGCTTAGTTGTTGGAACGTTATTTAAACATTTTTAAGACATAACGTTTTAATATATCATATATAATGTTAAAAAGTTCCACAAATGTTATGCTAGTAATGTTTTTAAGAACTTTTAGAGAATGTTAGCCGATGTTCTGATAATGTTCTGTTAGCCATGCAGTTAATATCCTGCAAATCGACTTGCCTTTCTGCATGTTCCTGCCTTGTGACTCCACTTCAACACAGTCATACAGAAAGAATAAGAGATGATGAATCCCAGGAGACAAAATGTCATGAGGAGGCTGAGGTAAATTTGATCTGGTGCACACAGCTCCCTTAATGGCAGAAGGGTCATATTAAATATATTGTCCTCGCGTCTGATTGGTCATATTTCAGAACTGTCTGGCTACAAAAAGCTGATAACTGTGCTACAAAAAGGTCTCATACGTGCAGTGCAGAGGAGCCGGATAATTTCATCACCTCCATTAGTCAAATGTGTGCGCTAAGTTCAAAGGAAAATGCATGGCGAGAAACACACACTTACCGAAAATGATCTTCTGTACAAAGTGGATTTGAAACCGGGACAATTTGTCACATTGAAACGAGAATCCTTTGATTCCCTGGTTGATGTAAACACACTTTCATAGGTTCCTCTGTGGTCTCAGGCCTCTATTATGTGCTATCGTGGCCTCATCTCAAAAAATGATGCCATGTTTCAGATACTCTAAGAATATTAACAGAAGCAAAGTACAAACTGGTATTCATTTGGAGATGAAGCCAGCTGAGTGTGAAAACACTTCAGCTTTAAATGCGTCTCCGTATTTGCAGTGTTTTCAAGCAACCTCTTACATTATTTCAGCCCTCATCGCTGCATCCAGAATTCATTATTTGCCTGGAAGACATTGATACAGATCATTACATCATTTGCAAAAGTAATTGCAACCATAAGGAGGGTGAGTTAAAAAGTCAACCTTATTTCATTTCTCCCTGCACTACTTTTAAAGAGAAAGATCAGCAAAAATATAAAACCTGCTATCATTTTCTTCCCATCATATTGTTCTAAACCTTTTTAGAATCTAAAAAGATATCTTTATCAGACCATGAATGTGAATGCACAGCTAACAGGGAAGTATTCAGAACGTTGGCTAACATTCTCTCAAAGTTCTCTTAAAGTTATCACAAAACGTTCTTGCTGTAACATTATTTGAACATTTTTTATATGTTTTGTATATATCCATGACCATATCAAAAATGTGTTATACGTTTGTAGGGGAACATTACAAAAATGTTTGAATTGCAGTCTGATAGCTAAGCAATGACATTAATGTATTATATAAAATATTAGACATTCATAAAACATTTAAAATTAACACTGGAATGTCAATGGAAACATTAGCTGAGTACGGGGGAGTGTGGAGTGAGATGATGGTGGATAAATGACAACATGTAACCTGCACTGATGTTCTGTGTGTTCTGTGAGGTGTGTTCTATGATGTTTTCAGCTGCTCTGCATGCCGTGGCACAAATTTCAGGCGCAGTGTGGTGCAGTCCTTCAGCACACAACAGGAGACCACCATCAGCTCCGTGACTGCAGATATCTCGCGCCTGAGCGCCCACCTCTCCCACTCTGTGTTGCTCTTAAATTTATCATTCAGATGTAATCATGTCAAAAGAGGAACAACTGATTCCCCTCATATAAATATTTAAAGCAAGATGATGAAGAGTCTGGAGAAGTGTGTGAGGCAGCTCGCTTAATTTCAACTTCCTTAAAGGGAAAGATCAGCTAAAACTGTACTTGCCCTCCTGTTTACCCAAACTTGTATGACTTCCATGGATAAGCCGAGATGAATTCATAACCGTCATCCTTCATTATGACATGGAAATGATTGGCGTGTATGTTCTTCAAATATTCACTTTTTGTGTTTCACAGAAGAGAAAGAGAGTCCTGCGAGTTTGGAGGGAAATGAGGGTGAGGAAATGAGGACATCGTTTTCATTTCTGAGTAAACTATTCCTTTAAAGGCAAGATGTCACTTTTTAAGGAAGGAGTCTAGGGAAATAAGTTAATTTTATTTGTACATACCATAAAGCAGATGTTCTTTTTTATTTTTATTCGGTGACCTGGAGTAAATTGTAAACTGGCTGCGTCTGTGACATAGAGTGCAAATAAAACCAACACAAATCAGAAATATGACAGAATGAAATGTGAAGCGATAACAGATTTAGGGTCCGTCTGCATGTTTTGACTGCTAAGTCTGGAGTTCTGGATTCCAGAGGCATTAGTTACCAGACTTCACACACAACGCAAAGACAATTTCTGTCGTGTACACTTCTGTACAATCACTCCGAGTTCTCCGTCTTTTTATCTTCATCTTTCATCTTTCCATCTTCCCTCTTCTAATGTCTATTTCTCCTGTTGTCCTCTGACTTCTCCTCTCATTCCATCACCTGTCTCTTTGACAGCCGCACGACGCTCTCGGGGCAGGTAAGTGATTACATGTTCAGGAAGAGTGACCCCCCTCTTCAACTCCCCATTCTTCCATCTCAACCTTTCCTCCATTTGATTTGAGAGATGTGAACTTGTCTGAAACCCCCTCGTCTGCTCCCTCTTTAACCCACAGAGCCAAACTCGCTCTCAGGCGGGAACATTTTGGCAGATGTCTGTATGTGTATTCCTGTGGTGGCTAATGCACTACTCTGAAATGTCCACTTCAGTTTGCATAGAAAATATGTCATTAGCATTTCACAACTTCACACAGTTTCATTTTCTGAAGAAACTGTGGGGTTTGCTTGAGTGGAAGATGTTACAGTGATGCCAAGATGTTGCTATGCATTGTTGCCAAGGTCTGGTAAGTTTTTTAGCCAGTTGCTATGAGGTTGCTAGGGTGATTTTCAGGGTCACTTTGGCATACAATCTCCACATTTAGCTATTTTAGAGTTGCTTAAAAAATATTGAGGCAAAGCTGTCGCCGTGGTGTTTATTTGAGTGGAAGGTGTCATTGTGATGCCAGGGCATTGCTGTGTTGTGTTGCCAAGGTGTACTGAATGTTTTTAGCCTGTTGCTATGAGGTTGCTTGGGTGGTTTTCATGGTCACATTACCCCACCAGATTGAATATATGAGGGACAAAATCACAATGTTTTGCAAGTGCTGTTTACAGAGAAATAGAAGTATTACTAGCCAGTAGATTTTCTCAAACGACAGGTGAGGCAGAAAGTTAATTTTGCGTTACTCACTAAACAGATGTGCCCTCACTGCAGCGCTTTCACAGAACGCACTAGCACCGAAACATTTCTCAGAAAACACTCGGATCTTCCCTGTTTATTCTTTCTGCAGTAATGTCTGCTCCGGTCCCTGTAGGGGTACTGTTTATTCAACATCTCCCCACGGGTTGTAAAATATCTCATTGATTTTTGTTGCCGCCGGACTAAGAGATTTTCCATTTGTATCACAGGACTTTTAATGGCCGGAGGGAGGAGTTCATGTCTACTGATGTCTGACTTCTTGGAAGGGTTTACACGGTAGATCAAAGTCCTCAGCCTCCTACCCGTTTTATCTGCTAGCACAGCTAACCACAAGCAGAGCATGTAGAGCGAACAGACACAGATGCTAGGCGCTAGATCTGGGGCCTGTTGAATTTCAACACTGTGTCTTCCCTTAATAGCAGGATTTAGGCACTGAACTGACTCAGAAATAAAGCTCAGAAATAATTTTCTTTTCAAGGAGTGAAAATGGTGTTTTCTGTGTTTTTGAAGGGGATTGTTCTCAGTTCATTAGTGCACATTATTTAAAAGTAAATGCCTTTGTTTTTGTAACCTTTTATGAAAAGTATGCCTAGCTAACAGGAAATGTAAATGTCTCTAAATGTTATTTCAAAGTTATCAAAAATCGCTATGTAGAGCTACAAAGAATAAAAAGTAACATGATTTAGAAACTGTTTTAATACTGCTTTTATGGCAGGCAATAGTGTTAATACACCCCCTAAAACTAGACACTTTTAATGTCCATTTGTAATATTGTGTTACTTTATGAAAACATTAGGATAACATTTTGACAACGTAAGATAGTTAACTGAGTGAAGACTGAGACAATGTGTTTTTTGTCTTTGCCTGGCTGTCGTCAATCATGTATCATATGGTTTTTTTCATTCATAAATATGTGACTTTAAATCAATGAAACTAATGGAACAGATGGAGCTGATTGGCAGAAATGCCATCAGTGGCTCAGATGTGTCTGTGCAGCTGTGTAAGATTTTAACTGTAACCTTTTGTCTCCTCAGGACCGGTTTCCAGAGAGGGGTGAGATTCTGGTCTCAGCCCAGAACCTGGACCTGATTCTACAAGTTGAACGGAATCAGTAAGTAAACTCTGAATGACATCCTAGCTAACAATTTTAAGTTGTAAGAACGTTCCCTTAACATCACTTTAAGTAACAAAACCAATTAAAATGCTGTTGTTGTATTAAAACCATTACATTGTATAAACGTTATTGCTTGAAACATTAATGTTTATTTAGTTATATTACATTTTTTATTTATTACGCTAGCAACTTAAGAGTAATGTTTTTAATATAAAAGATATATAACATTAAAAACATTCAACAGAAAAATAACTGCAAAAAGTTACAGCAAAAACTATATATTACCCAAAGTTCCGGTATTTTTTTCCTTTATTTTTTCTGCTTGTTTCGCTCTTCCTGTTTGGACACAAGTAGTCACTAGGTGCCTGACTGATAAGAAGATTTCATGCTGCCCGTTCCCTCTGTGATAAAGCTGATGGCTTTGAGTAAATAAAAAGCCTTTATTAAAGATTGGAGCACAGGCATATTAAATTACAGAAGAGAAGCGTTCAATACCTTAATGGACTGCTGAAAGATTTCATTACAAATTGTTATTCAAATCGCTATGCAGTCAGATGTCATTGTTGAATACATGGCCATTTTAATACAGTATTTGGCAAGAAATTGTTTTTTCAAAGCAGCTCTTGATTTGCAAGTTGATCCAGCTACCCACTAATAAGTGAAGACACGGCCCAGAATTAATTCAGAACATTTATTAGACGGAACATTTTGGAACATTTATTAGGTAGATTTTCTCAAGATCAGTTGGTGTTGCAAAGAGTTAATTTTGGACCTTGGGTGGGGATTTTGGTGCATGTTGGATTAATCTGGTAAACCGGCTAATATGCTTTAGCTAGCATGAAAATGACTTGCAGATCTTAGAAGAGAAGAGAAGAGAACGGGTAACTCAATCACCCTCTGAATGTTTGGCCAAATGCTGACAGGAACCAGTGCCTTGGACTTACATCTACAGTTGTGCTGCACTAGAAGCCATTGGGGATGAATCGCTCTTCCTCCTCAGAAATTCCAGGTCTACATCGCTGTAACTTGGCAGAGCGTATGTTTATTTTAACCACATATGAACCTTGCATTCCCTCGCAGTCTCAGCCAGTCTGGTTCTCCAAATGTAGGTCAGAAGAACGGACACACACACACACACATACACATTGACACACATAAACACAAAAGCAGTCTCACTTCCTGATTATTGCATGTGGCTCAAAGGAACCCTCAAAGCAGTCTGAGAATCTTTTGGGGGTCTTTTCTACAAGACCAAACATTTTCCAAAGCAAGTTGAGATGAAAATAACAAGGAGAAGCATAGAGAACTCCCAGCTAACAATTTCGGGTTGTATAAATGTTTCCATTAAGGAAACAACAGTGTTAATAATGTTAATAAAGTTCATGGAACATTATAAATGTTCAGTTTTTACACGCATTAATGTTATTGTATATAAGAACATTATTCAATTTTTTTTATTCTGTAACGTTCACTAACAACTTATGAATAATGTTTTTGATATAAAACATTCCATTAACATTTCTGCGAGAACATTTTTTTGATAACGTTCAGAGACCTTTGAGAAAACCTTGAGAATGTTAGCCAGCATTCTGAGAATGTTTCCTGTTAGCCGGGCTGGCGTAGAATCTGGATCAGATCCTCATTGTATTGGACTCAGGAAATGGAAAATAGCCTGCAGACCATTTAATGAATTAGTTTAACGTATAGACTGAGCCATTCTTGAAACAGATAAAAGAAGGTTCATTACTTGAGTACAGCTGCCATTTGTGTAATTGCGTCTTCACTTTGGATCTCATGCGACGAAGTGCTTTTCGTCGCATGAGATGCAACAGGAAACATGCAGCATCGGAACAGAGAGCTTTTTCTCATAGGGAAAGGGCTGGAGGCAGCAGCTGATGGTGATGTTAGACCAGCTGAGGTTTTAGGCCTGGTTATTAACCCTCCCCAAAGTACAGGGCAAAAATAACACTGGCTGAAGGTTGCTCTTAAGAATTGCAGCAGGGAGATGGTCTTAAAATAAAGAAAGCTGCTGTGCAGAGATCTGTGAAAAGAGTTTTTTAAGGCACAGCTGTCTACATGCGCTTGAAAAGAAATCAAAAATAGTCCTACAATTCGCTAGGTTGACCCTGAACTAATTTTACAACATCGCTGAAGGTCAGAGTTTAAATTTAGACTGATACTCTGACCTGTGACAGCTTGAATTAGGGGTCGCTGGGCTTATAGTAGTGGTGCATTATGGGTACATGGCAGTTGTCAACAGTTCTGCTAACATCACTAAAAAAACATTTTTTATTTTTTTTTAACTTTTAGAGAACATTAGCCAAGAACGTTGCATGTTAGTAGGGTAGTATATAGACTGTAACCGTAACTGGTCGACTTGAATAGATTCTTTGTGTGCTGTGTACCGCCAGCTCCTGTTTATACCTTTTTTATTCTCAGAAGAGAATAACAAAGTTGCGTGACTCATTTCTACTTACTGCAATTGACAATAAAAATAAACAGGTGCCAAATTTACATTATTTCCCCTTTTTCACACAGGCTTGGCTTAGATTTTTTCATTCATGCTCTGTTTCAGGATATGTGTGTTATAAATGAGCGTGTGTTTGCATCTCAGCTGGTGTTTATTAATCAGGTTGAGAGTGAGAAGACATAAGAGAATGACAGGCTTGCTTTGGGCGGTGTGTATCATCTGGAGTAATGATGGTTTTGTCTCATTTTAATAAGGGCTGTCAATCAATTAAAATCTGTAATTGCAATAATTGTGTATATCAGCATTAGCTAACAAAGCCTAAATTAAAATAATTCAAAAATCAAATTTTTATGAATGGTATGTTTTAACTTCAAGGTGACTTTGAATTGTGAGTTTTGATGCAGTTTGAGAAATACGTAAACTATGTGTCAGAGTAAAGAGAAACGTTAATATAGTGTTTATATAATCTCATGCTCAGTACATTTATTTTGAGTGTTTTCCACAAAATTCGCCAGCCCTCCTAATCACATATATTATTTAATTTTCATGATTGTTTGAATCTATTTTGGGTTTGAATAATGTTTTTCACATAAATAATCACACTAAATTACCATGCTAATTTGACAGGCCTAATTTTAATTACATTCCATTATTGCACTAAACTGAAGTATGCAGAGGTTTGTCCTTTAACATTTGATATTTAAAAGTGCTGTGGTGATTATGTTAATCATCTCATTTGAATCGGGTGGAGGTGACATTGTGAAGTATTCTGTTGGTTTCCCTTAAGGTCAAGT
Organism: Yasuhikotakia modesta; assembly: GCA_036877545.1. NCBI lineage: Eukaryota > Metazoa > Chordata > Actinopteri > Cypriniformes > Botiidae > Yasuhikotakia > Yasuhikotakia modesta. The sequence continues at coordinate 32,596 of JBAJNP010000549.1, forward strand.
GGTTCGCAAGAAGGTTGCTTTTTACCTGAACACTTCACAGGCTTCTGAAGTGCGTTTCTGAGGGAGTGATGCTGGCGTTATGGAGGTGAAGGAGATTAATAGAGTTTATATAATATTATAGAGAAAGAAACTGGAAGTGAGAAGTGAGGGAGAGACTAAATGTATTTGAGAGCTTTAAACTGATGGTGTGAGGAGAAGGGATAAAGGAGGAGGGAGAACAAGAGGGCTTTAGGGCATGGAGGGCAATGATAAGGAGAAATGGAGGATTGAGGGTTCGAGAAGAATGAGTCACAGAGAACATGAAGGGTTCAAACAGGTGGCAGAGCAACTCCAGGGCAACTCCTAGCAGCTTGACCTTATATCCTATCAGAGCTGAAGTGATTGACCTACAAATTTTGATGGGAATTTTTTAATGTATTCGTCCCAGAGGATACGACATGTTTTAAAGGAAGTGAAGCACATGTTCAGGATTAAGCCAGCAGCTGTCTGGGTAACTCAGCATAGAGCTGAATTTTGGAAACAAGGTGAAACATGCATTCCCTATTATAATAGAAATAGAAAAACTCTAGAGAAGACTGTAAAAAGAAAAGACTACATTTAAAGTTTTGTGGAAGTTCAGTTTTTTGGTTTTGTTTCTAGCAAGTTGCAGCTTCAGAAAAAGGATGTCAGTTGTGATCGTAAATGATAACAAAACTGCAAATTTATAATCACAATTCTTAGAAAAAGATTTTGAAATCTTATATGAGAGCATGACATTATTTAACGATTAGACATAGTTGAATTGCATGTGGTGTGATTATGCCTTTATGAATGCGTTCTGCAGCAGCGAGAACGGTCGCATGCCTGCCTAACACGACTCTGATTCACACTGATGCTGTTCTCAGTCTCGGCCCTGCAGCTCCATCTGCAGAAGGCTTGTTTTGTTCTCCTCCTGACAAGAAGCCAGTGTTTGTGTAATCTGCTTCCTCATGCATCCTCAACGTTAAATAAAGCTTCTCTCTTCAGTCTGCACAGAACGTCACCAAGAGCCATAAATCCATATTTACATTAAGCAAATATGATCGTTAGTATTGCGTGCTCAGACTGCAGTGGAAACGTTGCAGTTATTGTCCTTTTTATTAATACAACTGTGACGTGTGGCAGGAACAAGCTGGTGAGAATAATAGATTTGTGGAAACACTGAAACATATTTCAGCCAGATGTTGTGTAGAGAATTAATTGAAACCGTGAGACGAACTCTAAATTCCCTCTTGTTTTTATAAACAGCTGTGTTGGATTTTGACTGCCAACATGAAGTCCCCTAATATATAAAACACAGCAATTTAAAACCCATGCAGATGCAATGTTGAGCAACTTTGTTACATACTTTTTGTATTTAGTTTTGTATTTGGTTGTATGTTTTTAGAGTTTTCTACAGGTTATGGTGCTTCGAAATCATCCCAACAGAGAAAGTTTTCAGAAAGTTATTAAAGTTATCAAAAAACTTAATGTAGTAAAATTAGTATAACTTTTTGTAACGTTAAATATTATATTGTTTAATTTTCCTTAAGTAGTTATTGAGTTCAGGTCAGTTTAATTCTACTATTATTTGTACTGTTGTACTTTGGTTTATCTTGTTGTTGTATCAAAACCATGGTTTATTTGTGGTTGCCATGGTTTAACGATAGCAATAATGGTTTCAACCAAGAGAGGAAGTTGGTTAAAGTTAAGCCGTCAACATGTTTTTATCTGAACAACACATCCAGTGTTTTAGCACCAATATTTAAAAGCGTCTTCACCCCCTTTGAGTACTAACACTTGTTGTCTCCACGGTAACACAAAATAAGTTTGTACAAAAAACAACACGCATGCAATATGCTAGCCAAGCATTCGCATCTGCGTTTCCGTGCAAGTATGTTACTGAACTACAAACAGCTGCCAAAACTTCTCAAGGCTTGCACAACTGTTTAGTTTAGCTGTGCGTTAGCAGTCAGTATAAGCACAGTCCTTATAGGGGAACAGTGGGCATGTTTGTGCTAGCATGAAGCCAGCAGACTTACAGTTAAGCATCTGTCATATATTGTTAGCACTGAAATATTTATAACCACATTCTGAGTCACTTAATTCCCGAACACTTACACATCATTGCTTTTCTTTGTACTGCTTGTGTTTCTGTCTCTCTCTCTCTCTTGCATTTTTAAATGCGATCTCTGCACCCTTCCCCCGTTTCCTTTGTGTTTGCTCTGTTTCTTTCTCTCTGTCTGTCTGTACAGTACACTGCTGGTTTGAATGAGGTGATTAGTAACAGATGGTGCCGCTTAAAAAGGGCAAAGAATGTTTGCTGCAGTAGGTCACTGGGCCATGGTCGCTCTCTCTCACTCTCTCTCTGTCTCTCTCTTTCTCTATATCTATCTATTTATCTGTCTGTATCTCTCTCTTTCTTTCTGTCTCTCCACCCACCTCTCTCTCTCATTCTTTCTAGTTGTCCCTCTCTCCATTTTTGTGTACATTGTGCCCAACGACTTTCAAACAACAGTGACGTTTTTAGAAGAGGCTTTTTAAATTTGTTTAATTGGGCCTTTATTTTTTAGGAGAAAATAGGTTAGTAGTGTTTGTGTGCATGTGCAATTGTGTATTCATATTTTAATCTCATTTGTTTTCAAGAATGATAAAAGGCTTATTCTCTTTTTTGTATAGTGCATTTTAAAATAAAATAGTATGCTACTGTTGTTTTGTGATGACATCTTGAGAAGTTCATCTTGAACTTCCATTTAGAAAAGCCATGATTTGGTGGTTGCTAGGGTGTTGCTATGCAGTTCCAGGTAATTTTTTGTTTGTGTGTTGCTAGGTGGTATAAGGGAGGTTCAGGTTGATTTCTGTGGTTGCTTGCTTTCTATAATATTTTTGTAATATCCCTAGATGTGTTATTTTTCTTTAATGCAAGCCTAAACATTTTTCACTAGTTTTTATTATCCGCCGGGTAAGACGAGTGCGTTTGATCACTTTCTGAAGTAATAAAATACCTCTCATCAACAAATGAGAATGTTACAGAATTTATTTTCTGTAACATAAAAGGCACAGGGCGAGGTTTAAAATTTGAGGTTAGAGGTTGTTTAAATCAATACAGTAAATATGAGCAAACATAAACATATTGGCGCCTTTACCATACCAACAATTCACACCCAAAACTGCCAAAACTGCTCCGAATCAGTCACACATCCTGGGTTGTGGTGAACGGCAGATAATGTTGTATTCTGGCACAATTTCACACCTCCCATACACATCCTGTACACACCTGTTTGTACCCACAGTCAAATCAGACAAAAAAACAGGGCAGAATGTGTGTGCTTTAAGTTTTAGGTTGTAAGAATACTTACCTAAACATGTGAAAATGACATGCTGGCTAAGTATGATGACTCAACTGTGACCCATATGTGTCCACTGTATTAAGTGCATAAGTGGACACACGCTGTATACTATGAACACACATTTGGAGCAGTGGGCAACACTGCAATGTTTGGGGGGGGTAAAGGCTTTCTCAAGGGTATCTCTGATTTTACTTGACTGCATTGGGACTCGAACTGACAGCCTGCTGGTTACAAGTTTGTCTGTAAGTCTGACTCCAGTAAACTTGATAGAAAAAGGTTTTTTTTTTCACACACACACACACAATGGAGAATTAAAGTCTTTTTAGGCCATTTAATTTATCAGGTTTATTTTGTACAGTTATTTTTTAACTGAAAAGTATTAATTAAAAAAGCACATTTATTAAATGAACACAATTTATCCTCCTGGTCTGACACAATATTTATTTAGATATTTGTCTGCTGATTTATCTGGTATATTTATACCATCGGAAGAACTACAGTCATGTTTTGAACTGTAAGAACCGTGAGGCGCAGAGCAACATCCTGTAAACAAACGAGTTCACCTTCCACAGCGTGACAAACTCACAGTGCATCGCTGTGAACTGTAGGACAGTAATTAGCTTATGTTTAATGATACGGAAAGCAAACAAGCAATATATTAACACCTACAGCCACATTTTGTAATGGCTGTTCAATTTTTTCATCTGCCATAAAAATGTGATGTTAAATTATTTACATGTGCTTTACCCAGCGTTTGAGATGTGATTTCATAATGGTGTTTTTTTGTGTGTGATTGCTCAGTTAATGATTTAAATTGAAGTTAAATGATTTTTTTGTGAAGTAATACTGGTTAGCTAAAAATGTGTTGCTGTTTTCAAGACCTTTCAGTTTATTACAGATAGAGGCCGTATCCATGTGTGATTTAGCAGAAGTGAATGTAGAGTTTTTCATTAAGTAATGTGTTTCAGAACGGTGCCTTTTGCTCCCGTTGTGGCCTCTCGTTTTTTCGCTCAAGTCTGCCTTTCAACTAAGAGCGATGAGTAATTTCCCACTATTGCTGATTGCTGAATTGCACCTGTTTTACCTCGGAGAGAAACACACACACACACACAATTCCTGTTCCTTTTGTTCTTCCGACCCAGCTGTGCATAAAACAAGCACATTAATCTAAGATGAAGTCCACTGGACAGTTTTCCCAGAGTCTGGTGCTTGAAAATAGAAGCATAATGAGACACACACACACACACACACACACACACACACACACACACACACACTTTTTCTCTTTCTCACTGCATGCCCTTTGCTTCAGCTTTGTCTCTTTATACGCTCTTCATGTTCAGAAGAGAAATGAAAGAGTCTATATTTGTTTTTTACCTGAGATGGAGAAAGAATCATCAGCTTCATTATAATCATATTTAATAGATTTGAATAATATTCAAATTCATATAATCAACAAGTCCCACCCCATCTCTCCTCCCATTGGCTGAGCCAAATGTTGACACGTGGAACCAAGCATTAATTGTTTTTTAGTTATTGGTGGAACAACAATTTTTAGAATGTTACAGAATTAAAAGTTTGAGTAATGTTCTTAGATCCACCAATAACGTTAATGCAACGTTCCCTAGATCTTCCAAAATAACATTTTGTTACTTAATGGAAATGTTAGGGAAATGTTCCCACAGCGTTAAGTTTTTAGCTGAGTATGTGAGTCCACACATTAGGATTGGAGAAGAGAAAGTGTTTCAACATCTAAAAAATGACACACTTCACCTTCTAAAGGAATTACATAATCCCAGCAAAGCGTGATTTCTGAGCAGTCTCACACTTCCTCATGCCAGCCATTCATCCAGTGAGATAACAGTTTGGAGAGAGTGGGAGCGGGACGATGGATGCGCTACATTAGTTGGAAGAAGCAGATGGATGTACACTTGCTTACATTTGGCAGCTGAAATATACTGTAGAAGCTGATACTCTGTGAATATGTGAAAACACGAATCTATAGTAAATGCTGTAGTAAATTTAGCATTGAATGCATTTAAACCTGCGTAAATGACGTATGTATTGTTGAACGTACAGGAAGTTAAAGCTAATGTTGAATGCACTGCTTGTGCCTCCAAAACCAACATAGATCATGCAGGCCTAGCTAACAGGGAGCGTTCTCAGAATGTTGGCTAACGTTCTTTGACATTCTCTTGATGCTAGCAAAAAGGTTCTTGCAGTGATGTTAGCAAAACGAGAGCAATCGGGGGTTAGTTGGCTTGCTTAAGGGCTCTTCAATTGCTACCTGCCAGCTTTGGAATCAAACCAGCAACCTTTTGATTACAAGACCAACTCACTAACCAGTAGGCCACAACTGCCCCAGATGATGTGTTATCAGTGTTTAAGATTGATTTGATTGGGCTGCACAGCGTGCAATTAAATCATTTTACCTGCTTAAAAGTATTACAAGGTGATTTGGCCTCCTCCAACATTTAAAGCAAAGAATAAGTGTTTTTAACTTAGTGCTTCTTTGACCACAGGGACCTTGTGAAATTAATTAAACAGAAGATATTATATTACTTTGCCCACTTGTAAAGGTGGTTGTTCAGAAGAATCTAATTTAGTTTCCCCCATTGCACTCCAATTCCCTGCTTTGTAAATATAAAACGAGAAATTTTGCTTCCAGGTACGTTCCTCACATTTTGTGAAGGCTTAAATTTTTTTCACATGCACAATGATTTCTAACCATATAAATAACCAAAAAAAAAGTTAAATACAGAGAGTGTTTTCTGTAGATCAGAAAAAATGGGCCAAGGTCATGGGCTCAAACTCTAGATATCACATGGCGATACATACCATTAAGAACGTTTTGCTTAGATTACTGAAAGAACAGTTTTTGATAGCTTTAAGAGAACTTTTAGAGAATGTTAGTCAATGTTCTAAAAGTGTTGCCTGTTAGCTGTCTGTTTTCTGTATTTCAAATTAGACTAATTCCCCCATGGTAATATAATAACAAGTTGCCAGATACAGTTGCAGATATCAGATTCCAGTTGCTTTGACCATTTATCAGCTATTGCAAAGACTTTAGTTAGTTGACATTTAGCTAGTTAGCAATAAAAAGTCTGCTTGCTTCTCCTATTCACTCCATTAAGGATTTTAGCTAAATGCTACAGGTCTTGCTTTTGGAGCAAACAGATACTAATTTCTGTTGTTTACAGTGTTTTACATTAGTGATTTGCAAATCTTCATATTTTTCCTTTTTTAAGTAGGTTGGTGGATTGTCTAAATGTTTGTTGGACTAGTGGATCATTTATAATTACCTTCAATGTTAATGTCTGAAGTAATCGCTAGCAGAAACTGATGTATGTTGTTTTTAGATGTGTCAGTTTTCACTGTTATCACCGATGTGCTATTATGATGTTTTTTTATGCTGAAATCACCCACATAGCACTTGAGGTTTTTATTGAGCTGATTTTAGACCATAAAGTGAACCCATATTTATAAATATAATATTTTAAAATAATGTTGTTGTTGTTGTATTGCTTAATTAACAGCCATAATCACAACTACCTTCAACTCAATATTGTTAATATGCTATCGCTAAGAAAACAGACATTTAATTATGCTCACCGCTCAAGCTTATCTGCTAGCATGTCAGTTGACCAGCCTGACAACTTGTCACCTTCTTAACGTGTTCCTGATGAAGACATCCAAGAACTTATCTCTTTATATTTACTTTTATTAATCTTAGGTGTAAAATTGTCATGTACAATTTTAAGCCCGCTTGGAGGAATTGTCCAAATTCTCACCCATCCTTACTTTCTCGCTTGTTACTTGCAATTTCACTAACGTTTTGATCTCCAAGATGGGCCAGATAGAGATATTGAAACCCATTTCGCCAGTTTTTGAATCTTACCGTACTTGCATATAACATGCAAACTTTTCATGTTCTAAAGCCTGCAAAAACATTGACCTTAATGTTCTTAAACTCACAAACAGTCCAGTTACAAACAGTCCTGCCTATATTGATTTTAATGCAAAACCTATTACAGCTCCTGTAAGCAGTTAACTGTGCTTATTGGCTGTAACACTTCAAGTAACAAACTGCAGATGTGAAAGAATAATCTGTTCTTTTCAATTTACTGACAGTTTTGTTCAGGGAATTTTAACAAGGCAAATAGTTTTTTCTTTTGAGTCAGAACTATGTTTATTTTACTGTAAGTGTGCTGTGGGTTTTTTGGGGTTAAGACAAACTAAACTATTGGTTTTCAGGGCCTGGCACAAGATATATTTGTCTCAGGGCTTACGTCTTACGTCATGTAAAGTTACTTTACATGAGCAAGATAAGTGTTTGAACAGCTAAAGTGTTTTTAAAACTGCAGGAATGTGGTAGATCGGTTCATTAATGAAAACAATGTGACTCATGCCTTGTTGATCAAATTAATATATATTTTGTTTTTTCTATTACAAATCATAAATGCTACCCAGCTAATAGGAAACGCTCTCAGAATGTTGGGTAAAATTTCTTGCAGTAAAATTAATACATTTCTCTGCTTTAATTATATATCAAAACATTATTTTAAGTAGTTAGTTAAAGAGTTAGTGGTTTAAAAGGGTTCAGAATTATAACATTTTTGTAATCAAAAAATGATGTTAGTCCAACATCTAAAATTTTGACATTTTTACCATTCCTAGAATTTCTTTAAATGTTTTGTGTTACTTAATGGAAACGTTAGGGATACATTCTTACCACCTACAATTGTTAGCTGTGTAGCAACTGTGTGAGCTAATCGTAGCCGAGTTGTAGCTTATGATTCTATCTGGATGTGAGGTTGGCAAATTAGGCAGGTTTGTTTTTTGTGTTGATTGTAATATACAAGGCGAACACGTTGTTGCTTAGCACACAAGTGTTTAAATTCTTGAATTCTGGGAAAAAAAAACAGAAAAGACGAGCACAGTTAGTGTTTGCAGCATTTGTAAAGTGCTTTTTCTTCCTTGCAGAGTTGTTATGTGTGAAGTTTGGGGAATTGGAGTCTCGTGAAGTGTGAAAGCCATAGAATTCATTTGCGAATGTGAAGATAATGGCACACTCTCAGTAATAAATACACAAATCAAACTGTCAGTTGTGTTCTCTCATTAAAACATAATGGACTTTCAGCGCTCCTGCAAACACGTACAGGCGGACGCGACAGTATCTTCTCAATTCCACAATCTCAGCAGTGGCCTCCACCCCAGCTTTAGATTGAAAATGTGCCATCATTTTGCTCTTCTCGGATGCAAAGGGTCATCTTTCTGATTTGATGCATGTTTCAAGATTTCATTTTCTAGCACATTCTTCTCTTCTCAACAGCTCTTTCCAAAACGGTGTTCCTTATGACTTGCGTCTGCTGTTTCGGTGGTATTGCCATGTTAGAGCTTCATCTCTTTCAAAAGCCTGCATTGCAATTTCATTCTCAATGAAATATTGCATTCAGATCTGCTAGCAATAGAAAGAAAGTGCTCTCACACGCACACGTTTCTCAAGGTTATTTTGTGTCTGTTCTGTTTTCAATAGCTTATATAGTTTGTATATATGTGGCATCGTATTATCATGTCAAGTACACTCTTAAAAATAAAGGTTCTTATAGGTTCTTCACAACAATGCCATTGAAGAACCATCTAGTCAAAGATTCCTAAAAGATACATTTCTTTTTTACCTCTTTAATGTGTAAGGAATGTTTTTCACAATACAAAGAACCTTTGAGACACAGAAAGGTTCTGCGCAAGTGTTTTGAGAACCGTATAGCAATAAGAATTTTTCTATGGTAATGTCAAGCACTATTTTTAAGAGTGTAAATTAATAGGAACAAATGGAACATTCAAACACTGTCTGCTTAGTGAACAAATCTTTTAGTATTAAAATTACCTCCTATTTAAATGAGTCTATTTGTAGACTGATGGTCCATTTTGCAATTACATTTGACCTAGGCACCTTTAAAAAGTACTGGTACTTATTTTTAAGTTGTTTTAAATTCGATTTGAACATTAGTTCTGAGCGACTGGTCGCCCAATCAGCTTCTAGTCATTGTAGACACTCCCACCACCTATACACAAATTAAATGACTGCATTAATTATTGACAGCAACTGTGTTTGTTGTGGAGGTGACAGTATCTAGCTTTGTATTCAGTGCTGAGATTGTGGCTCACTGCCATGTCTCACTTTCAATTATTGTGTCTCTTGTTACTTTCTTTTGCCTCCCTGTTCTGTTAGTGACATAAATTTCACCACTTTATTGTGTCCCTCCTCATGAATTGTTTGTCCTTTTATGACTCTTTAATATTGTGTATTTTGAGACTGTTTAGTGAGAGTTAAATGAGTACATTCAACTCCTTTCTAAGAAATGAGGGAAATTGATTATTTTGGCGATTCTGTTTGGTAATGCTGCTGTAATTGACCAGACTTGACACTTTTTTATTTTTTAGTATTACATTTTTTATAGTATTATATAAAAGTCCTTTAAATGAGACACCTGCAAATGCTGTGGCCATGCGTGATATTTAGGGAGCAAAGCAGGTCCTAATGTTCGCCAAGCCTGTAGCGCACAAACATTTTAATGGTTCATTTATGGTTATAAATGGTGTGTGTGTGTGTGTCCTGATGGATAGACTAGATTACAGAGTCTGTCCTCACACCCCCCCTCCTCCCCCCTCTCTAATCATAGCCTCTCTCTCTCTCTCTCTCTCTCTCTCTCTGACGAGATCATGGCTCTGACCATCAGCCCTTTCCAAAGCCACACAATAACACTCCAGCTAAAGCCGGGCCTCTTATCAGCCCGATATTTTCCAATAGTTGAATGCTGTGGAGAAAGATTCACTTTAGAAGGGACTGATTGAATAGAGCCGGACTGATGGCGAGTTGAGATCATATAGTTTTATTTTCTAACACCAAGCAAACACTTTGAAACACTGCTGGAGATGTTTTGACTGTAACCAATGTTCAAATGATCTAAAACCATCAATGTTCTATTTATGTATTTGGCAGACTTACAGGGTATTCATAGTATGCGTTTTATCAGTACATGTTCCCTGGGATGGAACCCACAACCTTTGTGTTGCTGACACAAGGTTTTATCAGCTGAGCTACACCTTTATGGAACATATATAATTTTTTTTTTAAATCAAATGAAAGTCATGTTCATAGTATCAAAATATATAAAAACAAGCTTATTAATAAATTAATATTACATTTTTAAAATAATTATTTAGTTATTAGACCTTTACTTTGTGGTTGCTCAGTTTGTTTAGCGCTATTTAGGGCTATTTGTGAAATGTTTGTAAGCATGATCGTGAATTATTGACAGGTCAATCGGCCAATCACAGTGAAAGCTCCACCCACTCTCAAGTGACATCACGATTGTATTCACAACCTTCACATTTACAATGAGAACTCTGTGCACTCAAGGGAGGCAAAACAGAGTCATCCTCCCTCTGAGATTTAATCCACTGCTGTCTCTGGTGGATAAATAAGTGCTTTATTCATTACTTGAGTTCACAGTTTTTTATATTATTTTTGTAGTGTCAATTATTTTCCCATCCAGTCTTTTTTTACAGGCTGTGCCTCCCTTCATGAAAGAAAATATCCCAAAACAAACAATTTAGCTCTTATTAAGTGTCTTATTAAGTGCCTGGACGTGCAGTCAAAGTATTGCATGAAAAGAGAAGATATTGCAGTAAAAAAATGCAAGCTTCTTCAATGCTGTGTGTGTGTCTGTGTGTGTGGCCCTGGTATTCAGTGTTCACTATGTTATAGGGACCAAATGTCACCACAAATATAATAATGTCGGTAAAGTTTGACCTTGTGGGGACATTTGTTGGTCATTTATGAGGAAACAAGCTGAAATCATACAGAATGATCTATTGTGAAAATCTCAAACAGCAGAGTGATTTATAGATAGAGTTAGGAGATAGAATATACAGTTTGTACAGTATAAAAACCATTGAATGGCAACCATGTCTCCTTTAAAGGCGAATACCCAACGTGTGTGTGTGTGTGTGTGTGTGTGTGTGTGTGGACATCACAGTGACAGCTTGTTTTTTCACTTTGTCTCTCTTAGGGAACTACTGGGTCACGACTTCACTGAGACTCACTATGAGAATGGCCTTCCCATCACCCAGACTAGCAATCACACAGTAAGCAGGATTGAAATCTCTCTCTCTCTCTTTCTCTCTCTCTCTCTCTTTGGTGTGTCTCTTTTCCTTCACATCACTGTCTCCACTCCTTTTACTTCCCTGACTGTGGTTCCACTCTGTTTTATTTGTTATTTTAGATGCAGTTTAAGGCTACACCTCTTTTGCAGAAGCGGTGTCCTGTTTTTCTTCTGAACGTTGTATTTAAATGCATAATTTATGGGGTTGAATCTTACAAAAACATGTCCGGGTCATATTTTATCCTAAAAGAAAAACACTAGAAAATTATATATTTGCATATGGAGAGTTAAGTATGCTGTGCATTATACTGTTTTCTTTCTTTCTGTTATGACCTTATTTTCATGAGAAATATACACCTCCTCCATTATCTATAATTACTGTAAAACATCTGGTACTCTTACTTTTTGAGTATTTTAGTCAATAGATTCTTTTTTAGTTATTTTTTGTAGTATACTAAAAATACTGCAATACCCAGGATTTTTAAATATCAAAATATATTAAGGAAAGCAAGTCAAATATGGTAAGTCATGATGTATAAGTACATACATAAAAATATATAATACAATTACTACAATATGTTTATGGTACATAAATATATACTATACAATTCTAATAATATAACTATTTTATTTACAGTACCAACAATGCAGGAACTTTTATGTTAATGATCCTGACATGTTTTGACAGGTTTTGCAAAAACAGCTTATATACAATTATATCTTATATACATTTGATTTATGTCATATTTTAAATGTATATGTTGTATGTGACCACAGGTATGTTCAGCTATACAGGTAAAACTGTGGCTGCTGTGTGATGTTATTACTTATAATAATTATCTTTTATATGGACTTATTATCCAAACTCTCTTCCTGCTGAATTTTCTCACACGTGTGATACAAGGTGACATGTGAAACTTACTTCACGAATAAACATCTCCACACAATGTAGCCAATAAAACAGTCTAATGCTGCCAGTAGGAATATTTTCTGTTATAAATAATTCTTTTGGTTCCTGCAAAACATTCAGTTCAAGGGCAAAAAGACTCTAGGGGTTCCATTCCGATATATTTTAGCTGCAGAAGGCAGATTTTGCGAAGATAATTTATTGCTAACTCTTGCAAAAAGTTGTGAAAAACCTGTCACTTATCCGCTTCTTTGGAACGTAGTGAAAAATCCAGGTTCAATCAAGGACGAGTGCAGCTTTCCAGCTTAAAATTTTTCTAACATTTGATTTCAATTCTGTAACCTTTTTAAAACATTTCATCAGCTTAAGAATAACATTTTTGATCATATAACATAACAATAAAAATAGTTTTTTGGTAACATTCACAGAGCGTTAAGAGCGTGTTGACCAGAATTCTCAGAATGCTTGGGTTGATAATTAAAGGTAAAAAAATTGCTGTATTTTTCAAACCGTCCGTGCGTCTCGTGTTTTTCCTACCATCCCCAAAATTTGACGTATTGATCAACCAGAGAAAAGCCACAAAACGGTGAGTGATTTTCTTCAGCTGTGTGTTGCCTGTTATGAAAGAGCCCACATCCACTCGCAGTCCCTGCACACGCTTTGAGCTTTATAATTATGTTTCCATCACCTGACATGACTTGATGGGAGGGAAGTCACACCCATGATTATTTCTGAGCCCCTTTAACAGCTTCCAGCTGCCCCCTTGAGTGAGCAGCTCTGGATGGGCATAATTCTCACCGCTGTGCAACGGCACACAAAGGGCTTTTCAGCGGAACGAGCGGTTCGCTTTAGTCACTGCGGCGATCACAGCACAGCGCTCGCTCCCTGTTGTGATAGACAGAATAATTCGATCTGGATAAATCTGTGGGATTTCTCTTCCCTCGGAAAGCCAGCATCCGCAATGGGAAAACGCAACGACGGCCGGATGGTTATGCCGCTGGTTAACCGCGCATTACAAACAGGGTGAATTTTTGCCCTTTAGTGACCCCCCCGCCCCACACGCGGAGAGAGGTTTAATTAGCGGTGTATTTATAACTTCATAAAAAAAGTCATTAAGCAAACCTTAGTTCTATCAAATCAAAGAAAATCAAATATTCATGAGTTTTACAGGGAGAGATTAAACTGTCAGTGCACTGGCTTCACATTATAGCAGATCAGTTTTATGTCTCAGTTCGGTTTATTGGAAATGAACATTTTCCTAGGATGGCATGAGATGAGACGCAGTGGGCTTGTGTGTAAAGGCCAGGCAGTTTTGAACCTCATGACAACCCCAAAAGGAAGGGAGATGACAGGAAGTTCTGCAGTTCAGGATCATATGTGGGCATTTCTTCCATGACTTCATTTTAAAACACTTTTTATACTGTCACTAGTTTATTTAATTTAGCTGATAACAGTGTCTAATATATATCAGTTTAATGTAACATTCTGTGCAGGCAAATATGATATTGCAATACAACTTTAAATTAATTTTTTCTTGTTAAGGATAATTGTATGTATCATATACTTACACGTTTTGCATTAATGAACAAGGTCTGGTTCACAGTAAATGATAAAACATTTTGTATTTGTTTTCTTTAAGTCACATGGCTGTTTTACTATTAAGCATTTTAACGTTTACGCTACTTTACATTTACTAATTTGGCGGACGCTTTTATCCAAAGCGAATTACACTGAATAAGGTATATATTTTTCTTAGCATTATGTTACTTGGGATTGAACCCACAACCTTGGCGCTGCTAACGCAATGCTCTACCAGTTGAACCATAGTGTTTAGACCATCGCCATGTATTTATTTAGGTATTAATGATATATTCTCCAAGAGTTTTACTGTGACCTTTATACAACAACAGGTATATCCTGACACAAACAGCTTCTTTAGATGTTATATCTCTTTATTAATCAGCATGATGCTGGGCAGGCCAGATTATCGGTCGTCTCCAGAGTCAATTGATTTGTGTGTCTACTGTCTCTGACCATCCCTCTTTCTGCTTCCGGTCTGTTCAAATAAATGAACTAATTTCACGGTCTGACCGTTCATATAAACCGTCTTTCTAATAGCTCAAAGAATATCACATGTACCAGTTTGGCTCTGTTTCAGTAGAGTTAAATGGAGCGATTATTTTCCAAATGTTCGGAAAACTCGTAAGGGGAGTCTTTCGACAGCGCTATCAAAACGAGGTAGACTAATTAAGTCCAATAAACCTGAACACCAAAAATGTATCCAATGTAATTGTGATTTACAGATGTAGTCTTTTTACTACTAATTAGATAGATGTTCCATTAACTCAGTTTTGCTCACTTTATGAACAACATTAACTCTCATTTCTCTCTTTCTCTCTCTTCTGTCAACTGCTGTGTCGTGTCTTTTGCATATTTCTGGTATCTTTTTTTCTGTCTATCCAGGAACATTGCTTCTATCACGGGAGGGTCAGAGGTCACACAGAGTCCTGGGTCGCTCTCAGCACGTGTTTGGGAATGAGGTATGTCCTCTTATATAATTGGATTTTGCTGGGCTGCCACAGAACACAATGGGTTCAATTCATTTGGTCACATGAATGTTTAAATGGCACACTGTTCTGTGAGATAAACATGCACAGAACATGACTGTATAGAAGCACCCTGTTGGTTTTGCTAATGAAACCTTTCATTTAACTCTTGGGAAGTTGAGGAAAATTGGCACACTGGTTGGGAGTTACCCAAGCTGTATAGCGCCACCATCAGCTCAAACTCTTTCTGCTTACAGAATCACCTCTAAACCAATTGATCCACAAACCATTTGTTTGTTTGTTTTTACCTCACATCCTGTGTTCTGTGATTTCCATCATCTGTATCCCTTGAAATTGTAAAATATGTTGTTGAAGATTTTTCAGCTACTTCCACAAATCTTGTCAAACTTCTACCAAATTTGTCTCAAAGATGATCTTCACACCGACACCCCATCACTGAACTTGACAAAGACAAAGTTTCAACATTATTTTGTTTTTATTGACAACAGGTATGAGTACAGGTTGTATTGTACAGAATGGAAAGCTCTGTGCTTGTATCCTAAAAATTGTGCGTTCAGACCCCATCCAGGCTTCAGACGTGTCCCTCATTTTGCTTGTAAATAGTGTCGTCCATGCTTTAAGTTGGCTCAGGATAGAATTTGTGGGGAGAGGAAATGATTTGGCCGGGATATTGGGATGTTATTGAATATAAACCCTGATGACTAATACTGTAGCCCAAGCAGAATGTTAATAGGTTGTTGTGCGCTGTCCTCATTTCACGGTGAGAGCTGTTTCCTCTCTGTGTATAAACAATATTCACAAACAGACTTAAATTTGTGTCTGTCCACTGTGAATAAACTCATCGCCTCCCCAGAGGACAATTTCAGGTTGTAAGAACGTTTCCATTAAGTAACAAAAATGCTAAAAATGTTGTTTTGAATGTTCCAGGAACATCTCAAATGTCCTGTTTTTTTAGACAATGTGTTATTGTCTTAATTCTGTAATGTTTCTGAAACATTCCACTGATAACGTAAGAATAATGTTTTTGATATTTGATGTATAATGTTAAGAAAGCGATAGAGACAACCTGTTAGCTGAGGAGATACAAATTAAGCCTCAGTATCTTTTAAAGGTTGTCACGTCTGACAAACTGCTGACAAACTCTTAAATCCAAGGCACTGACATAATCAAATTGATTTAAATGTTTTCACAAGCCAAGTGCCAAGGTTTTGTCATCGTGCTCAGTTCATGGTTATACTATGTGCAAATGATCACCACAAACTCATAAATATGGCCTCCTTTACTTGAGTAAATTAGTGTCTGGCAATAACAAAGGATTACTTGCATTTCAGAGGCGTAAGGGTCAATATTTGACATTTTGTGTATGTGATCAGGAGGGCACTGGGAGATGAACAAAAACGAAGTTCAATAATTTGTGTTCAATAACATAAATTGCATTAGATGAAGTTGTTGGTTAATGCCAAGTAGTTATTAAAAATCAAATCACATAATAACATGTAGAAAGTGCTTGAACTTCTGCTGTGTTAAACATTATATAACATTTGTTTATTTAATTTGCATTTATGAAAGCTATTATGTTACTGGGTCGTACAGGAGCCACAGACCAGCGTATAAAGAAGCAACGTTAACAGCACTCAGTAAAACAGCTTAATTTTGCATTGCTTGGGTTTGGGAGTTCAGACCATGTGTTTGCTAGACGGTTGACTGAATGTTGCTGGAGGAAAAATGAAGCTTCTATTTAGTCTGGAAAACAGCAGTTGAGTTGGTTCTGAGATGAATCAACATTCTCCAAAGTGTGTTTGCATAGCAGATCATTAAGTGCAGAGACTCATCGGTGGTGGTCACTCATCAGGCTGGGATGAAGAGCTCACTGCTGTTTTCATCTCACTGTTTTACATAATCTGTAGACTGCAGTGTTGTTAGGGCCAAATCTCAGGAGGGTCTATCTGTAGATGTTACCAGTGGTCCTGATTCGCATATAAAGACAGACCCAGCTAACATGGAGCATTCTCAGAATGTTGGGTAATGTTCTCTAAAAGTTCTCAATGTTCTTGCAGTAACAATAGTGAAACATTTCTTTATTGTTATGTATCAGATATCAATAAAAGTTATTCCTAAATAGTTAGTAGAATGAAGAACAGAATTGTTAGTACAAGGTCTAAAAAAGGACATTTTAAAGTTACATTTTTAATATTCTTGTCACTTAATGGAAACCTTACAGAAATGTTCTTACAACCTAAAATGGTTAGTTGGGGAACGACTTATTAAATGTTTTTAAAAGTTTTGTATGGGCAGAATTAATAAGCAGTGTACTTTTTCATTCGTTTTTTTTAGACGGCCCTTACCTCTGAACATTTTTTTAGTTTCAAGTCATGAGTCTGCAGTTAATAGATGCGTCAGTTAATTTATGAATTTGTTTTTTTAGGTTTAATTTTCATTATTAAATATTTATTTTCATTAATATTATTACATTTATGCTAAAGCAATTTAAATCAAAGCCAAATTTGCCTACAGTTTTGGTGTCAGGCTCCATTATGAAATTACATCCAGAGTTATTTCCGTTTGCCTGAAATTGTCGTCAACTTGGGGAAAATGACAACCCTCATTTTGTTGGATGCCCTGGGGTGTAAACAACTGGGGTTTTGCTGCTAAATGGATTTGTAAAAGTTACGAATGTGAAGCCTAAACATTTCCAATATATCTTGCTTGTAAACAATATAAAAGCAGAGATTGTTAATACTGTTACAGGGTCCTGTGTAGCTCTTCATATTTGAGTGAATGTTTATATGTATATATGGAACCATACAGTGCTGGTGATGAATGGACGGTTTGAACTTTTGTTCGCATGTCCAATCTTACAGTCTGAAAAAATGACATCATCGCCACATGCTCTTGTCAACATGGTGGCCACCATGAAGGAACGATTTGTCTTGCGTACAGCGGTTTTATCTAGGACACTGAGATGATAAATGATACTTGATAAACGTATATTTTTAAACACATTATTCATTTCAATCCTATAGAGGTAAAACTTTTAAAGTTGGAAAAGTTGGTGCTGTGGGCTCAGCTAACAATCTTAGGCTGCAAGAATGTTTCCCTAACGTTTCCATTAAGTTACATAAATGTTTGTTTATTTTAAAGGTTCTAGGAACAATAACATTATTCCATTTTTTAGACTTGTTGTTCAAAATTATTACATTTTATGTTTTTTAAACGTTCCACTAGCAACTAAAGAATAATTATTTTGGTATATATGACAAATAACAACATTCTACCGACGATATTGCAAGAACATGTTTGATAACCCTGAGAGAACTTTGAGAGAACGTTAGGCAATGTTCCCTGTTAGATGTGGAGGTGCTCCACATCCAGTATTGTATCACCGGCCCTTCCTCTCTCTCTGAGATGATAATGCATTGAGTTTAAAACGTGCTCCACTTACTGTGGGCAACTGTACTGGGCCAGAGGAAGATCAAAAGGCATTAAAATTCCACTCGTGTGTTTGTGAAAAAAAATGAAAATGAGATATTGCAAATGAGAATTGTTAAAAGAACGGTGCAGAAATGAAAATCCTGTCATTATTTACTCACCCTCATGTCATTCTGAACCCATGTGACTCTATAAGACATAAAATATAGTGCATAAAATATCTTAAAAGTCATTTGGAGTAAATTTAAGATACTTGACTCCAGTGTCAGTATTAATTAGCAGTTGCGAAGCTTTTTAACTGACATTACTCCCATTTTCTTCCGCAGAGGCCTGATTGTTTTGAACTCAAACGATTCGTTCTACCTTGAGCCAATAGGAGGGCGGGAAGTTCTCCACCACACGTTCTATCGCACTGAAGAGCTGCCAATCAAAAGCGGCACCTGTGGACACGGCCATCAGACTGGACACCAGAGCCTGTTCAGTGGTCACCTTAAACCTTTGCATCAAAGGGTCAGTCAGTAATTAAATCCTTTTAGCTTTAAAAAAGGAATAAAGTTCAGTAAAGTTTAGCTTTATTTGACTTAAAAATTTGGTTTCCAAAGAATTTGTAGCTTTAAATTACGCAATTGTTTCATGCTTTTACATGTACGTTCTGTGTAAATTTGGTTTATTATACATTGCATCATATTTTAAAAAAACAAATCTGTGTTATATGCCTGGCTTAGTACCATTGAACGTAAAAAGAAACATGAAAAGACAGACAATTGCCTCTTTAGTGTCTAGATTGCAGTGGTGTAGTTTTGCAATTCAACTTTTTCAAATTTTATGTTGTTGAATGTGCAGTTACCTTATGATAGACGTGACATTTCAGTGACACGTCATGCCAAATGTAAGTCAATTCTATGAATCCTCCAGTGCTTGCAACAGGTGAAAAATCTCACCTTCTCACTACATTTCCATGCTGGTCATTAGATAAATAACCAGGGTGTCATTATCATCATTATTCATGATGTCTTTATTTCTGATCTCATGAATGAGTTGTGTAAGATGTCGGAGGCCGTTTCTGTCTGGCAAAACAACAGTGTTCTGTTCTCTTCGCTCTATAATGGAAACCCATTAAATTCTCAGTGCTCATGAGAGAGAACAACAAGGTCTGACGCAAACCTGTTGTGTTGCATCGTTCTTTTGCACTTCCACCTGTTTTCAGGTCATGCATTTGTTCCTGAAGGTGTTTTTTGACTCATTACTCTACAAAAATAAAGCCATTTTAAGTCTAGGTTAAGTATTCAGAATGATGAAGTGTCTAATGTGAACTTGTTATGAAACTCTTGAGGATTATTAGCAGTAGTTAGGCGCTCCTCTCCTGATATTGTTGTGCATGTACTCACTTTCTCATTAAAGCTGAGAACCAAAGACTTCTCACCGGCCTTTGTTTACAAATGAGATTTTAGAGGGACCATAAATTTATAAGCAGTGTGAGCTAATGCTCTCACTTCTCAGTGATAAAATATTCCTGCTACAATTGGATTATAAAGTTCTCGCATATTATTGAGGTTCATGTATAGTGCAGTTTGTCCCTGGTTTCTGGAGTGGGTGTTAGTTTATATATATCACAATTGTTTATATTCAGTTTAGTTTAAGACTTTTATTCTGTCCTTTTCTGTCTTGAAATACTGCATGTAAAATGGCTCTTATATGTTTTTCCCATTGGAAAGAAAAATCACAGATATCACAGTAGTGTCTCTTAGACAACATTAAGATTAAATGGAGAGCATTTGGAGTTTTTTGTCTAGGTCTCAGTTTTGTTTTTTCATCACCTCAGAATGTTTAGAGTTTAAGATCTCAACATTGTCTCTTAATGCCCCCAGATTTGCCCCATACAACAAATTTTGCAATCAAAAGTCAGATTTGTCAGTCAGTATGAAATCTATTTGGTCTTTATTTAGAAAGAGAGTGACATTTGTGAAATATTTTTGTGTTAAAGGACATTTGGACCACATTGAACAAAATTCTATTACCACATAATCAAAACATTTAACATGCCAGTGGCCCACCTGGTTCTCCAAGGCTTTTTGTTATTGGCAACATCCTCCAAAGTTAAAACGTTGAATATTTAAGAAATATTTGACCAGTGCTTTTGGCAGCGATGTAGCACTACAAAATCAGTGCCACCACAAACAAAACAATGTTTTGGCATAAATTGGTGAACTTTGCAGTCAGAATTCAAAACTGGCCACTGGAGAATGATGCACAAATGATACTGTGATAGTCTGATTCAATGACTCAGTTCATTTTATGACCTGGTTCATTTTAACAAATCAGTAAAAGAGATTCTCAAATCAGTCTAACTTCACATTTTATTTACAAAAGTTTTCACAATGTGTGGCTGCTTGGCTTCTCTACAGAGCTAGCTGTCACTTTAAGCTAATGAGGATTTGGCACAGAAAGCACAAAAGGGTGTCTGTCCGTCCCAAAGCAGCAATTGGACGAAATTGGGCCGTCAATTAAAATGCAAATAAAACTAAACATGAAGAACAACAGTAACGGAAAGCAATGAAAAACAAACACATTGCAGCTAACAATATTTGAGCTTTATGGGCAATACATAACCTGCCAGCTTTTAGTGTGAATGAACAACAATAAGAATTCACATTAACTACTCATTTCATCGTAACTTCAATATATGTGATGGAGTATAATTATATTGTCACTTTTTAATTGTCCGGTTGTTTGTGCATTCAGACATTTATTGTTATGTAAAAAAAACAGACCCAGGAGAAATCCATAAATCCTGCCCTCCAGCAATTAACCTTGCTTTTTGTTTGTCGTTTGTTTGTTTCGTTATTCATTCCTGACCCTTAGGTTAGACGAAATGCCTGGGGTACAACTAAATACATGGAGCTGTACATAGTAGCTGACAACACACTGGTAAGCTGATGATACCTGTCACACACACGTCTGCTAATTAGACACTTTTACAACTGAAAACTTTACTGCAGGAATTAAGGCTTTAAAACTTCAAATGCAGGCAGAGTTATATAAACCGTGACTTAAGCCCAGTGTTACGTTTCCATTCAAATGTGGTCCCTGAGCAATTTCTGCCTAAATCTCTCCCTCTCTATCTTTCACTATTTTTATCACTCCGCTTTCTGATATCTTATAAGAAGTTATCAAGAAGTTCAATGAATTTCATACTTTGCTGTGATAGAATGGTTTAATTTTCGGTCTTCTGGTATGAGAAACACGTTTAAAGAGCGCCAATGAAGACCTAACTTTAGCGTCACATTTCGTTGAGTTTTCTGATTAAGTTCTTTTTAGAACTTTACATCAAAACCTGAATCAAATTCAGCAAAACCCAAAAAAGTTTAGAGGTTATATTATATTTCATTATGACTGGATTAAGTTAATCAAATTTCTCAGAAAATGTTTCTTTTTTTTCTGAAGCAGAATTCGTGAGTTTCGTCTTGATTGATTTGCCCTGTGGCGTTTCCTTTTGTCTCTACAGTTCAGAAAACAAAACAAGGACCTTCCCAAAACTAAACTGAGGATAATGGAAATTGCTAATTATGTAGATAAGGTATGTCATGCCTGGTTGCATTTCATTGGATAAAAGGTTTTGTTGACTGTTTGCACGCCACGTTTGCTTATTGAATACAAAATGGCATGAGTGTGGTATGTGTAAATATCAGCAATATAATTACAGTTACAAAGAACATCTGGGAACCGTTGCTAAATCGCTCAATGCGTTCGGTTTTGTCTGATTTGTCTCAAGTTCTACAGGAACTTGAACATCCGTGTGCCTCTGATTGGTCTGGAGGTTTGGACAGAACATGATCAGTGCATCATAAATGAGGAACCAAACTCCACCCTCTGGTCCTTCCTTCAATGGAGACAGAAACTGAAATCTCACAAGAAACACGACAATGCTCAACTGCTAACGTTAGTGCCAATACACACACATACACACCAATCCCATACACATATGAAACCAATGTTAACCGATAAGTGTGAACAACCAAACTTTAAACTAAATGACATACAGACAAAACAGAAATCCACTGTGTGACTTTTAACTGTATTAAAAGCTGTTTAATATTAACATAATTTTTTGTCATTTAAAACCAGGCAAACATTGGTGAATTTAAAATGTATTTTAAATGTGCTTGTGCTGTCTGTCCCTAAAATAGTCAGAATTTTGTTTGATATTTTGCTGTCTGAACTTGCTATCTGTTTTGTCATCCTACACTAAGTGGTGTGATTTTCAAGGGCACCACTATTGGCATGGCTCCGCTGGAGGGGATGTGCAGTCACGAGAACTCGGGCGGCATCAACGTGGTAAGAAAGCGTTTTGGAGAACAGGCCTGTAAACAGTGTGTGTGTTTGTATATGCCAAATGTAGGGGTTTGATAAAGCGATCAATAGCTCACACACATCTGATTAGCCTTTTATTGACTCTATTAGTTTGTGCGGCGGGAAAGAGACGCTGCGAATGCTGATGAGGTTTAAAAAACATTCCCAGTGAACATTAGCAAGCGTTTGGGGTCATTCTACATTACATCATTTTACGTAGTTTACTTAGACCTGCTGCATGAAATGAGTTACATGAGGACTGTGTTTTCCATGCATGCCTGGCATGTTTTCAGTGATTCAATGATTGCTTTGTAGTTTTTTTTGAAGAATGTGAAGTATTAAGGTCAATATACCAAGGGCTAGTTACATAAACATAGCTGTTAAGACAAGGCTATATATAAATATAGTCATATATAATATACTATATATGGTCATAAAATTTTGTCATCATTAAACTATATTAAAAACATTACAGATCAGTCACAGGTTAGCCTATTATAGACCACAAAAAGGACTAAAACAAATTTCTGAGAATTGTTCATAAATCCATTTGAACTGAAATGGTCACATTTCATTCAATAAGGAGAAATGAACCTTCATGCTTTTGCATACAATTCTCACTAAAATTCGTTGAAATGAAAAGGCCTGCTGTGAGACTTTGGTGTTGTTTGGAAAGATACGTGTTTGAAAAAGCGCCGCTTATCTTAAATGGGCTCCTGCTGGTGCCGCAAATGCCTCAGAACCAGCATTGCAAGGACAATGTGGTTTAGGAAGGAATTTAAGGCATGGAAAATCCATAAAGAGAAGGAATTTGCAATTCGACTGCATGTCATATTTCAGTGTTGTTATTATGGTGCAGATATTATCAGTGATGTCTGTAAAAATCAGCACTGCGTGCCCTTTGCAAAGGTATCAGTTTGTGGTCCTGTTCTTGGGGAAAGGGGAAATATGTGCGAGTGTGTGAGTGTGTGTTTTAGTTTCTGTTGCCTTAAGAAGATAAAAGAAAGGCCATTCTGTTCGCCTCAGCCAAGGTACTTAAATTACCACCTGCAGGTCAAAAAAAACAACATACTCTACAATTTATGGCATCAGTGTAACATAACCAAGATGTCTTTGGAGATCACAGATGTCCTCTGGGCTTTCGCTGCCATTTACCTACAGTAGCTTCAGGACTGTGGCATTGTGGAGGTTGTCTGTGGGTTATATATAAGCTGTTTTTCCATTATGAGCAACAATTAATCTATAGCATAGAAGTAAAAAAGCTGTTAAATTAAATCTGCAATCCATAACTTGTGCCTCTTTGTTTGACACATAAAATCACAGGTTTATTATAAATTATTATTCATACGTGTACAGTTTTGCAAAACTGATTTGTTATGTACTTCTTTATAACTGATTTTTGTTAGTTTTTCACACCAAAAAAAGTCACGGATTGTAGCTTTAATGCTGTATATTTATCAGTTTGGACAGACCCCGTAAAAATTGTACGTTTCATTTATGAAATGGGTTCATTTATGGTTGTGTTTGATGCTGATGGTGTATTGAATTCCTCTTTCCTCCAGGATCATTCAGAATTGCCCATTGGGGCGGCAGCCACCATGGCACATGAGATTGGCCATAACTTTGGCATGAGCCACGACCATGAGGGCTGTTGTGTGGAGGCCACTGCTGAGCAGGGTGGATGTGTGATGGCAGCTGCCACAGGGTAAAGATCTTGGTATTCTTCTACATTTACAAAGGGGTGATTCTGGGGGAGCAACAAGCCTGTTTTGTCCAACATACCCCACCTCCCCCACAACAGCAGTTCTTGGCTAGAATAAGCTGAAATGTGGATCAGACTTTATGCTGGTAATCAAAACAGTGGATCAGACTTTATGCTGGTAATCAAAACACTGGCTAAGGCAATGACTACATGACCTTTAACCAAAATGTTAAGGAGAGGCATGTGGTGAGAGAGTCATTGGCTTGAGAATAGAGCTTGGCTTTGTTAAGATTAATCTTGAGGTCGGGGTAAACATTGAGTTTGTATGTATGTACTATCAATGGCCCCATTGTAATTGCCATTGACTCTACCCAGCTAACAGGGAGTATTCTCAGAACGTTGGCTACGTCACAAAAGCGTGCACTTTGATTACCAAAAACGTTCTTGCAATAATTGTCTTTTTTTTAATGTTTGTCATCATATATGTCAAAAATGTTTTTTTAAGTTGTTAGTGGAATGTTTTTAAAAGGTACAGTTTAAAAAAAAATTAGGATTCAAAGTAACATATTTATGTATTTTTTGACAATTTTTTTGGACGCCTAACAGACATGTTAGGGAAACATTCATACAACCAAAAATTGCTATGTGGGCAGACATGTGATAAAGATTATATCAAATGTTTTGTAGAAAAAAGCATATGCTGATACAGGCATGCCGGAAATCATTTTGAAACCACAAATTTGTAGTTGAGTGTTGGCGGCACAACAGTGGTGGCATGCAATTGAAGGAACTTTCTGAGCTGTCTGGTATAAATGGGAAGCAGCAGGGGTTCGAACGCTGAGCCCAGTGGTGAGGGTGCTGGGTGAACACACTGCTGCTGACTCGGTAAGAAGTCTTCTTCAAAACCTATAAACCAGAAAACGATCCAGAAAGCATTTTTCTGGATAAAAAAACAGAAAAGCTGCCAGCTTAGAGATCAAAAGTGTCTGACAGTGCTGAAGGCTGATCCTGAAGAACTGAAGTCAGAAATAACATAATTACGAGTTAAGCGCACGATCGACCAAGTCAAGTCGCATTTACCAGAGGAAAACTCTTTAGATTGTACACTCTTCATTTTTAATAATGCTTACGTATCCACAAGTTGTGTCGTTAAAAGGAGTATTTACAGAAAAAATTACAGAAAAACAATTTTGTAGTAGATGATTGTCAATGGTTTGAAATTCAGGGCTGTATTTGAACCATAATAATTTGTTATATATTACAATGCAAAGTTAGCTAATGTGCAGCTAATGACTTGGTGGTTTGCATTATGCAAATTAAGTAATTAATTATTTTAGATAACATGCATAAATAAATTATACAGTGATGCAGGTGTATTGACTTGTTTTTTTAATGTGCTTTTTAGCTACTGTTTTTCTGAACTAAATGTCAACTCCCCAGTTAACAGGAACATTTTTAGAACAGTGGCTAATGTTCTCTAAACGTTCTGTTATCCAAGCATTCTTGCAGTACTGTTAGTAGAACATGTTTATAGAACTGTATTAAGTAGTAAGTGGAACATTTTAAAAAGGCTACAGAATTTAAAAAATGTCATAAATAAAATGATGTAACATTATAAAAGTAATGTTATTGTAACCAAGGAAGAGTTTAATACATCTACAAAACTAAACATTGTAAATGTTTCCAAAAAATTTAATGACATTTTTAATGTTTTTATGACTTTATGAAAACATTACAGAAACATTCTTACAACCTAAAATTGTTAGCTGGGTCATAACTAGATGTTTCCCAGACATTGCTGAAGACAAAAATCATTAGTACACTAACAAGAATTTTTGGTGTCTAGAGAGGAATTTAGAGTGAATTAAATGGATAGGCTTGATGGATAGGGGTTAAGTAGGCTGTTATTGATCAGAGAGGTCAGTGTTTGAATACGGCACATTCCAGAGCTGTGATGGGGAGCAGTAGTTTCTGACGTCTAAAGGATTTCTTGTGAGCTGGGCTTATGTGGACTTTCTTAAGACCTGATAAGAAAGGTTTGGTAGATAAGAGTGTGTTGACAGTAGAGGTGAGAAACGGCAGAAGATCAGGGGAGATCTTCTGGAGAAACCTGAAAAAAACAACTTTTCTCTCCTCTTTAAATCAATATATATATTATCATGCTGTTAACAGAAAATTACTTATTCTGATTTGAGAGCAAGACCAGTCATAACCAGAATTGAGGGAGGAGTGTTAGTTTGTAGAAACAGTTTGTAATTCCTATTGTGATATGATCCACAGACACCCATTTCCCAAAGTGTTCAGCCGCTGTAGCAGAAAGGACCTGGACAGCTACTTCCAGAAAGGAGGAGGGATGTGCCTGTTCAACATGCCCAACATGAAGGATCTCGTTGGGGGCAAAAGGTGTGGAAACGGCTTTGTGGAAGAAGGGGAGGAATGTGACTGCGGAGAACCAGAGGTGATTTGTGCCCAAATGAATTATTGAATAGAATTACTTATTGATTTAGAGAACATTGAATCGGACCAATCATGAATTAATCATTTTCAGAGACCAGTAGGGGGTCTGTAATACATGTAATACATCAAAATTTGATCTCCATTGTTTAAACTGAGTTTGTTTTGATC
Source organism: Yasuhikotakia modesta (assembly GCA_036877545.1). Classification (NCBI taxonomy): domain Eukaryota; kingdom Metazoa; phylum Chordata; class Actinopteri; order Cypriniformes; family Botiidae; genus Yasuhikotakia; species Yasuhikotakia modesta. The sequence goes on from JBAJNP010000549.1 coordinate 59,691, forward strand.
AGATGAGCCACATTCGAACCATTGTAAAATGACTATAAATGCACACCTGCATGGCGGCTATTAACTAGCCTGTAGCGTTAGCATAAAAAACAACTCTTATTCTGATAATTATCAATAATAAATGTAAATTCTTTAATAGTGGTGCCCTTTCCTAGACCAATAAGCTACATGACTGTGTGTATCAGTGATTTTGGACTAAATTCATTATTTCGAGTGATCTGTTATTGTTGTATTAGGTGTTGTTTATGTTTTTCTTGAAGCAGATAAACACACATTTTGTAGCTCTCGCAAGCAGAGAAAATAGCACAACAAAAAGCGACAGATGAAAGTGTGTGTTTTACGTCTACTTGCAAGTCAGGTTCGTGCAGAGAGACGCATCCCTCCTCATTGTAAAACTGTGTTTGACAGCCTGTCATTGCTCATATAATGGGTGGCAAATTTGCCATCTGCTTGAGGTAGACTGAAGAATCGGCTATATCTTCTAGTCAATATGTAAACACCTGGATTTCCGGTTACTGCTGCCAGAAGCACGTTCAGTAAAACAAGAACTTACCTCACAGTGTGGTAATGAGTAACTTGTAAGTGTTTCTGCAGACCTCAGGAGATTTCAGGTGTGTTTCAGTCAGGTATCAACTTTGTCTCTCGTGTCTCCAAAAATTGCTTAGGAGAAAAAAAATAAGACTATTTCTAAAATATATTAAGAATATGAATACCTAAAATAAATTGGATTTGGGTAAAATTGGTGACAAATGTTTGATTATATTGAAATCTTTAACATTTCTCAGTTTGAAATGTTGTTGAGATCTTTTCTGAAACTCAGTGGAGAAATGTGAGATTTCTGTGTCTTTGCCCGGAAAAATATCTGAGACCTAAGCAGACATTTTTATTTTCTCTCTTTCGTATTGCTCGTGTCGCTGTCTAGAAAAAAGAGATATTGAAGATATTATCTAATCTGTGATTTGTCTTTTGTGGGTTTCTATGCAAACCACTCAAGAACAAAAATAGTTTTGAGAGTGCAGGACCTGTTATGAAGGTTTTTCTTCTGCCATTATACTCCCTGAATCGCAGCATTTACTTATTTCAAGTGTGATAATCATAGCTGTCTGTTACGCTTGATGTACATGGTACAGAAAGATATCCAGTTGCATAGCAGATGATGTATGTGTTTGCAAAAGACAGAGAGAGTGAGAGAGCGAGTGTGTGTGTGTGTGTGTGTGTGTGTGTGTGTGTGTGTGTGTGTGTGTGTGTGTGTGTGTGTGTGTGTGTGTGTGTGTGTGTGTGTGTGTGTGTGTGTGT
>JBAJNP010000549.1:61036-89451 GCA_036877545.1 Yasuhikotakia modesta
GAGAGAGAGAGAGAGAGAGTGTGTGTGTGTGTGTGTGTGTGTGTGTGTGTGTGTGTGTGTGTGTGTGTGTGTGTGTGTGTGTGTGTGTGTGTGTGTGTGTGTGCACAAGAAAGCGAGAATGTGTGTGTTCATGTGTGACTCTTTCCTCCTCATTAAACACACAAAAACATCACACACACTTCACACAGACTTCCTCTCCTGCCCCTATTCATTTTCAACTATATGGTATAATTATTGGCCGACAAACGCCTCTGCGCTGTATATATCAGTGTCATATATGTCAAACATTTTTATGTGCATCTGACACCCTGTGCGATTTCTCTTCTAGATTTATTCCGTTTGGCACTTCAGTCGTAGCATGTGTGCAGCTGGTGTGTGTGTGTGCCTGTGTGTGTGCCTGTGTGCGTGCCTGTGTGTGTGTGTTCACAACCTACACTAAGTGACCAACCACATGAGTTCAGGGCCATATGTTGATTGCAAGGGAAACTGGCATGTGTCTCTTCAGCTGACTACACAGTTTCCCATCCAATACTGAGAAATGCTTCAGTTGATGAGGATTTTATGAGGTTTACAGTAAAAGCAAGGCTACATGTTTCAATCCAGGCAGACATGTTCAGTGAAAAGTGAAGCAGCTGTAGTTTGTATATTTATGTCATTTATCAAATTGTCACTTGCCTGCGTTTAATCATTTAACTGTTAAATGCAACATGTTTGGCATGCATGTAAGGTTAGAAACTAGTATGGTTAGTAACTGACATCTTTGATCAGTTATCTGTAACATACTGTATACATTTGCACTGTTTAATTTAAATTTGTCAGTGTGTTGATTTTACAGTCATTTATTGATTTATTATGCTGTGTGTGTATGTGTGCACGTTTTGTGCCATTGTGGGGACCATATGTGTGTGTATGGTCCGCAGATAATATATATATATACACACACACACACACACACACACACACACATACACTCATGTGCATACAAAATGATGCCATTTTGAAATGTTAAAATGCAGAAAGGTTTTTGTGAGGTTAAGGGTAAAGTTATTATGCCTATGGAAAGTCCCTACAAAACACAGAAACCTAACGTGTGTGTTCTGTCTCCTGCAGGAGTGCACTAATAATTGTTGCCACCCCAGCAACTGCACTTTGAAGGCAGATGCGCAGTGTGCCCACGGGGTCTGCTGTGAGGACTGCAAGGTGCCGAACTATTTACCTGTCTATTTACCTCTCCCCCCCACGCTTCCCTCTCTCACACCATCTGTATTGTGACTCTCACTTAGTGTGTTTCATATCCACTTTCTCTCCGGTCTGCCCACCACCTGCTCCTTCTCTTTCTCTTTTATCAAGTCCTCCAGTCTCTTTATCGTGCCCTCTGTTCGCAGCTGAAGCAGGCCGGCACCATGTGTCGCGGGCCAGCCGGTGCCTGTGATCTTCCAGAATACTGTACAGGAGGTTCCCCCTACTGCCCCGCTAATGTTTACCTGCTGGACTGGTCGTCGTGTCAGTACGGCCGGGCCTACTGCTACAACGGCATGTGTCTGACTCACGAGCAGCAGTGTCTGCAGCTGTGGGGATATGGTGAGAGACATGCAGTATTATTCTGGGCTTGTGCTTGTAGTTTTTACAGGGAACATATTTTCACAGGATCAAGTTCAAGAGCGTTTATAAATGTGAAAACACTGCAATGTTTGCAAAGTTACATTTATGCAATTCTTTTATATTACATTTTTTTAAATAATAATAAAATAAAATAAAAACCTTAAAAAAAGATTTTTTAGATGTTTGCAGTTTTAAACGTGAAAACACTGCAGTGTTTGTGACGTTTGATTTGTGCAATACCTTTATATTTAATAATTAAATCAGTTTTACATACACATTTCATTCTGAAATAACTTAATATAAACAGTAAATGAACGTATAACAGCAATCAGCGCCAGTCTGATAAGACAAATGAAAATGCGTTTTTACAGTTGAAGGGTTTCAAACTAAGAAATGCAATTCATTTCTTTAACACTGTGCTTTTCGTTGTCTATAAGCAAAAAGCTTTGTATATAACAGGGCTCACAAAAGATAATGTGGTTGTGTTATAGAACAGTGATGGTATCACATAATTATCACAGTAACACCATGAAACTTTAATACACAGCAGGGGTGTCAAACTCAAATCCTGGAGGTCAAAGCTTAATAAAACACACCTGACCCAGCTAATCAAAGTCTTCAGGGTTACTCAGAAGTTTCTAGTTATCCTGAAGACCTTGGTTAGCTGATCAGGTGGGTTTAGTTAGGGTTAAAGTTAAAATCTCTAGACGTTTCCAGTGTTTGATGACCCTTATCTACACAAAACTGTGCCACTGAATCTGATTCATATAATATAGTGTTTATGTGCAATTCCAAGGTTCCTCAATGAATAGCATGATATTACCATAAAACATGTCTAAAAATACTGGCAGGGCAACATGTCCAAAAAACATAGCAATTTAATGATAATTTTTTGGTTAAATCCGATGCCAAAATTCTATTATCCCTAGACAAACCTTTCAAAACAAAGTTCTTGAATCCTAATGAAGCTTTTTGAGTGTTTAGTCAGCACTAATGATCAAATAGTGCTTGATGTTGGTTATTTAGTGAGAGCTCATTGCAGTTGGCGCTGCACCTACAGTGTGTTCTGGGCTCTGGTCCAGTCGGGCTTTTTGGCTGTCTCACAGACGCCGTTCAGTAGATGTACTTTGTCATTAGTGCAGTTGGAGGTGGGGGTGACATGTTTGAACTTCGGTGCATGTTAACAGATGTTTTCTTAGTTACACATTTAACACTGACCGGTTAATTGTTTAACGGATTGTTTAAAAAGGTTTGAATTATATGTTTCGTGCATTCAAGAATGTAAAATGGCGTTAAAGTTGCTTAAAAATGAGCAAAATCAGTTATTGAGAAAGTACATGACAGATTCCTGTTAATCACGATTTTCTTGCCCTAATTTCCAAAGGTAAATTTTTAAAGGATTTATAGTTTGAGCTGTTAAGTTGAATTTCCTTGCAAATGTGTCTTTGACATAATTTGACTTGATCAACATGCTTTAAGACAAGTTTGTAAAGTAACCTGCAATTTAATGCTTCTGACAGAGATGGTGGTATAGAGTCTAAAGTTACAGATTGTAGCCTAAACATATTTTACATGCTCTGTAAAGACACTTGGTCACTTGACACCTAAATGCTTTTACGTGTGTTGAATAATATTATCACTAACTGAATATTAGTCATTGGCATGGAGCCATTTGGCTAATTTCACACAGCGAGTAGTTGATTGAAACTGGCGTTTCTCAGAGGTAATGGGAGTTTAATTGAGGAAGTGAATGTGTCCAGGTGCGCAGCCGGCACATGACGCCTGTTTTCAGGACGTGAATGCAGCGGGAAACGCCTTTGGAAACTGTGGCAAGGACAGTCAAGGCAACTATGTGAAGTGTGAGAAAAGGTGAGATTTCATTATGTTGACCGTCCGTGAGCTCTGTTTCCTGTTTCTCGCTGACTTGACTTTAGTAATGTTAAATCTGCGTTTTCTGCAATTAGCTGTTTGGGTGGAAACGTCCTTTAAAGAATACCAGCGTTTCCACTTTTTCTTGTGAATCCTTTAACAAAGAATAAGCTTGTTTTCACAGTTTACAACATCAGCAGTTACGAACTGTGCTTTTACAGACTGTACAGCCAGAGTTAATTCTGCTTATTCCTACTATAATATAATAACAGGGGCTGAAAGTGTTTTTGTTTGATGGAATAGCACTCAGAAAATATCCTAATTACCCCAAAGAAATCATTATTTCAGGACACTTATTGTAAGTAATTTACATTCATGCATTTGGCAGACACTTTTATTAAAAGCAACTTAGTGTATTCAAAGTAATTTCCTTTTTTTATTCTAAATTATTCCCTGGGAATCAAACCCACAACCTTCGCGCTGCTAGCGCAGTGCTCTACCAATTGAGCCGCAGGAACACTGGTGTGTGATGGATGTATTCCTATAGAAATAAATAGATTTTTATATTGATTGTATCAAAGCGGCTGTACAGAAAACATTTTATATGCAGGAAACTAAAGAATGAAGGAAAATAAAGACAAATGGAAAAAAACTGAAGTGAAGAATTTGATTTAATTCAGAAAAGCAACTGTTTCCTCTGTTAGCAAAGATCTTCTGATGTCATTTCCTGTCTTACAGTGATGCCAAATGCGGTAAGATACAGTGTCACAGTGCCGCCAAGAAACCAATGGGCACCAACGCTGTGTCCATAGACACCACCATCCGAACACACGACAGGGAGTTCAAGTGCAGGGGCACGTATGTTTACAGCACTCAGGACGGACAGGGCGATCTTCCCGACCCGGGTCTGGTCATGACCGGCACCAAATGTGGAGAGGGGAAGGCAAGTGTGTTCTCTCAGTATTTATTCATGCTTAAAATCAATACAGTACAATACAGCATTATTCCATATATATATACGAACCAAGTGTTCTGGGAAGCTATGTGATAAATTAGTTTGTTTTGTGTCTGTTTTGTATCTGAGTTTGATTGGTTCAATTTCACTTGCCTTCAGGTGTGCAGAGACCGGCGATGTCAAAATGCCTCTTTCGCAATGTTAGAAACATGTATTGCCCAGTGTCACAACCATGGGGTAAGAAAAAAACTACTAGAAAAAAGACCATTTTTAAAATTTAAGGTGTTTACTTTGTTAAAGCACCATTCTACTCTCATAGCAGATGAAATCATCAAGTTAGCCAGAAATATTTAATAAACAATGACACAAGAGACAGATGCTGTGTGTAACTTTATAGTTAAGCTTGGTGGCTCATCCTGTGAAACAGGCACAGGTTTTGTGTGGGCCTGGCAATGAACAACATGAAACAATCTGTATTCTGCTCTGGTTATGGACGATCAAATGTTAATGAAAATCATTATTGATAAAGCAGAGAGCTGAAATTCTACTTAAACGTAAAAAATACATTGATGGGGAAAAAGACTGTTGATGAAAATATATTTTTTCATGTGAAAACACTACTGATGTCAAAGTATTGTTTTTTATGAGTCATAAATAAGAGCTACGCCTCAGTATTGCTTCTTACTTAGTTTCTCTATCACCCAAACTGACTCATTGCTGATTTCACACCTTTAAATCCTTTAAAGCCGCCCCGCGGGTCACTCATCTTCAACACGTACTGCCTCTAATAAAACCAACGCTTTTCTTATATTAGCAAAGCTATAGCATTTGATTTGTGTATTTTCTGGTCAAATAGTTGTAAACAGCCTCCGAGCTGAATAAACTCAAATCCTGTCTGTTTTAATCCGTTTGCCCTCTCTGCCTCACGCTTTTGTCGGCTTTTCTTTTATTTCTTTATTTCTTGCTTATTTACCCAGACGCTTTTCGAAAGGGCAGTCAAATACGACAGGTCTTTGAGGGGAGATTAGAGATTCTGAAAGTGCTTTTTTTATTATTCATTTGCATTATCATTTGATTCATATTGATTGTATGGCTTAGGGAAGTGTGCGGATGGTGTATAAAGTGAGTGATCGTGCTATTTGCACACAGCCCATTTTCTTTCCTGCCTCTCTTGCCTCTGGGTGAGATTGAAGCGTGTAAAATATTCCGTGTTTAAAAAAATTCCATTAAGATGAAAGCTGGCGTATTCCATATTTGCCCTGTACTCCAAAAGACGTGGAAAAATGTTCCTTCCGATTGTTGCAATGAAACCGGCATCGGTAATGGCTTAATGTACGCCGGTTATACAAAATGTTTGGACGCTTCCATCTGACAAAATTAAAATATAAATATAAAGTTATATGCAAATGTTAATATTAGATGGACAGGCTCTCATTTCAGGCAACGCATTTTACTAAATAAATTTGATTGAAACGGTTTAATGAACAGTTAACAGATATTTAGAATGAAGAGGTGTTATGTAAAATGTGACAAATATATGAGCTATATTCCAAGCTTTCTGGAGCTGTTTAAAAGCCCTGAGCGAGGAGTTTGCTCAAATTTACATCATTACTGTAGCCTTAAATCACATTTGTGCTTTTCACTTTCAAATATGGAGTCTCTAGTTGCATCATGTCACATCTTACGTATGACATTAATAACAGAAATGACCTAAACATGACATGCATCACATGGCAATTGGCAATTTATGCAAGCATAAATGTGATATTTTCTGTACACAGAGGCCTAAATGTTGGTCTGTTTTACACAGTTGTCATATAACTGTCAACAGATCAGAAACACAGAGAAACTATATCTCCTTTTGAGGGTCAGTACACGATGACAGGATTTTCACTTCGTATGAACAATTCTTTTAAAAACAGTGCAAAAGGAAGATAAAGTTACACCCTTCCTGATTCAAAATTTCATTTCCTGTTTCCTGTGTGTTATGTCTCTTCTGCAGGTGTGTAACAGTAATAACAACTGTCACTGTGACCGCGGTTGGGCCCCTCCCTACTGTGATAAACCAGGACTGGGTGGCAGTGTGGACAGTGGTCCTATACAGTATGACAGTAAGTTCACCTTAAGCTTTCTGTGAAACTGACTCACTCGCCTTTTCTCACTTTTCTTTTTCTATTCATCCTCTAGATTGATTGATCTGAGATTTTATCACTCTCTCTTTCTCACAATCCCTTTCTTTCCCACTTTCTGTCACACCTCTTATCTCGACCTTGACCATTAATCTCAGCTGTCTGGCTTTCTAAGGATTTCTAAATACAACACACACACACACACAGCATTTAATAGTTGTGCTCATTTCACTGAACATGTCATCTTCCACATTTTAGGAGCACACATGATGTGTTTAGAATAAAATACTTCTTAATGCATACTACATAGTACACATATATACTGCATGCCACCTGCTTTAATTATACCAGTAGTAGACCTTTTTTAACATTATATATTAATATTTTTAAGTTGCTGGTGGAACATTTTAAAACCATTACTGAATTAAAAATTCTTGTTCTTATGATGGAAACGTTATGAAAACATTTTGCAACGTAAAATTGTGGGTTGTTGTCACGTGACCTTACTGGAAATGTTATGCCCAGTTATCATTTAGCAATACAAACAATTTTTAATCGACAGAGTTTTTAATTAATTTTTAATTTTTAAAAGATTTTGGGTCAAAAATGTCTTAACTTGGTGATTTGATCAAACTAAAAAAATAAAACTAAATAAAAAAAGAAAATTGTTAATCAGCACATGGAAAACACAATAGACATGGATGTGTAGTGCATTGCATTGTGGGATACAGTATTCTGTTTGTTTTGATTGGACAGAATGCACAACTTGGAATATGCAGCTCATATATGCAAAATATACATAATATATACTTCAGTACATAGTACAGAGACATGCTACACATAGTACAGAAGCATACTACACCCCAAACATAGCTATAGACATAACAAGAGTACAGAGTCTTCTGTAATAACAGAGCACGGATTGGATGCAGTCCACACATTCTGGGGCCTATATCTATAATTCAGATGGAGAGATATTTGGTAAGCACTTTTCTGTGTGATTGTTGTTGACCTATGTCTAACGGCCGCTGTACATTCTATATCTGTTCTCAGGTCAGACGGGATTGGTTGCCGGGCTGCTCTTTGCTTTTCTAGTGCTTCTCCCTGCTGTACTTATTGCCTTCTACTGCATTAAGATTAAAAGCTCCTACTACCACAAGTGGAGAACGCAGAGAGAGAAGAGCAAAGCAAACAGGTATTACTATAGCAGCAGTCATACACACAGTCCCTGTATAACAGTCATATACAACGTCTTCAGGTATTCAGAGGTTTTCACGTTTTCGAACATTTCCGCAACTAAAACGTCACAACCAGTTTGTGGAATTTGCACTAATCTTTAAAATACACATACAGTGGTGTGAAAAGGCATTTGTCTCTGCCTCTATTCGTTTCTGAATCCCTCGTTTTTATTTCTTCATTAAAATATTTGATTGATAAGAATTTTGATGAGGGAAACACGGTGAAACACAAAATGTATTTCATAGAAAAATTTGCCAATTACCCATGTTGCCCCTGTGCATAAGGAATTGCAGTAATTTTAGAAAAGTAGCCTTGAAATAAATCAACAAAATTTTAGTTGGTAATTAGATTTAGGAGCGCAGGCAGGGTTTACTGCAACCGTTCTTGCTAATTTATATTGGCTATATCCTGATTTATATTGGTTACAACCATTTAATCTGAGAGAAGTGGCCTCCTCAGAACTTCACTGGGTACAACAAGCAGTAAAGTCAGTGTGATCTGAAAGTCAACTGACTTCTGATGTGATTAGGAGTGAAGCCAAGAAATGAGGGTGTAGCTTGTTTTTCCACTAGGAATTGATTGGGTAAAGGAAAGTAGGCGTTTCAGTGTTTTCAGTAACTGACCATAGGAGGGTGTGGTTAAGGGTTTTGGTTCCACACAAGCCGTCTGATCAGAAAAGTTCTGCTGAGGGGAAGCATTTCATAACAAATCAGAATAGTTTATTTTGGTTTCATGGTGACTTTAAAGGGCATTTTAAAATAGCTGAGAACGAATAGGTTAAAAGACATTGCTATTTAAGGTTTGTGTATCGCACTAAACCACCAAATAAGCCTTTACAGTTAGAGAAGACTAAAGGTTATTTCCCTTAGCATTGGATTCATATGTCCTGATTCAGCAATAGAAAAGATATGGTGCAAAAATTGACATCATGGAAGTGTTTTAATAAATCACCAAGAGAAAATCTCATCTCATGTTTGCCAGATCAGACCAGGGTGATCCATAAAAATGTTGGGATAACATTTGGTGCACAGATGAGTCAAACATCTGAATTTTTTTTCGATATCCGTACTATAGGAAGATCATAGCTACAGTAAAACATAATGTCAGCTGAGCAGCTGTAAATGAATGTTTTGCTGCTGTGAGAGCTGAACGATTTTTTATCCGTGAGGAAGCATAAATTTTGATATCAGATCAGTGTTATGGAAAATGTGATCATCTGTGCATAAGGTGAAGCGTTAGTCTAATGGTGTGGCATCTCAGTGATCTGAAACTCAGAAGCAGTTCCACACAATGAGAAGAAACTAGTTTTGCAAAGGTCTAGTTGAAGACATGAAACAAGCAGAGATGCTGTGAAAAGGCAGTTTATAGTTAAAAGCAAGAAGTTAGTAATTCTGTGAGGAATTTCCTCAGCTACTAGAGATTAGACCTCACCAGATAGTGATGGGTTTTGCTCTAAATAACTGTTTTTAACTGAACAAAACTTTAAAATACTGTATTGTGTTTTTATTGTGCAGATATTTTGTCAGTAATTAAGAATGTAATTCTTACGGTACTAGATCCAGTACTAGAACAGTTCTTGTCATCCGCATCATTAACAGATGATGTTGAACCCAATCAGAACCCATCAACAGAACCCAATAATTGCCAATATCATAAAACGGGCAAATACATTTGGACATTTAGCAGTTGCTTTAATCCAAAGCGACTCACAAAATACTTTTTTCACTGCATTGTAAATAATGAGACCCTCTTCTGTTCAAAGTTACAATGTGTCATAAGCCTTTTGATATCTCAACAACCTGTATATTATCCTTGTGCAAATTTATTTGATTAGACGTGACCTAAAAATGTTACCTGTATTTTTTTAGCACGTTGCATGGCAGAGATCGAAAACTCAAAACAATTTTTGAAATGTGAGTTTTCTGTGTCCATGCATACATCTGGAAAAGCAGAAAAAGACCTACAGTAACCAAGTCTCTCTGAGTGTGAATGAATAACGCATGAATGAATAACTAAACAAGTGAGCAATTTCAGTCTCGTTCAGACCTTGCCCTTGCTACTGTATTACCACCTGTGGGAATGTTGAGTGATTTAGCAAACTATTATCTTCTTATAAATTTACAGTATGACAAGTTTTTACAAATCAAAGCAATGAAAGAATATTTCTTCAGCCCATCAGTTATGTTCAAGGATAAAGTTTCTCTCTTGAATAGCAAACTGCTTTCACTACAGGGGTCTGTGTTGATGTGCAATTGCAATGTCTGATATCAGGTTGTCTTTTATAAAGATGTACAACTCGCTACAAGTGAGTGTCTAACTAAAGGGGAATGTTTTCAGAATGTTGGCTTCTGTTCTCTAAAGGTTCTCCCAAAGTAATACTAATGGGACACCTTATAAATATTGTATATTAAATATATTAAAATGGTATAAAAACATTGCAGAACTAAAATGTTTAAATAACATTCTTGAAAAGCAGTAATATTAATACAACATCTGGACATTTTGAACATTCTTTGAATGTTTAAAATACCATTTTTGACCATTTTTGTTACTGTTGGAAACATTACCGAAACGTTTTTTTAACCATCATAACTGGGTAGGGGTATGTTTTAATCTTGTTTCACCTTGTGCAAAAGCATTGATGCTGTTTGGAAAAAGACACATTGTTAAATAAACTTGAACCTATTTGGTGGGGGGGTTAATGGAAGAAGAGTTTTCAAACAAACTTCTAAATGCATGTGGAAATGTACTGTAGTCACGTTTCCTAGAACAAAATACTTTATCAGCATGCAATGAATTCAAACATCTGCTCTATATGGCAAGTTAAATATAGATATTAATTATACAGTGACATTTTGCAAATGTTTGCCTGACAGAAATGAAACCTCATGAGTCAATGTGCACAAACTTTGGTAAAGTGTAACTTTGATATATGAAGCTTTAGTAAAACTGTCTGATACAAATTGCATTTTAGAGGCTTTCAGGGGGTCTTTGTCTTTTTTCAAAGTAATACAGATATTTTGGCATATTGTGGAAATACATGCAAAACGTATTTCAACATTTTATGAAATTCTATCGGAAAACCGTTGATCCCTGAGGCTTGGCTACTGCTCTGCTGATCATTGCCATTATAACAGGGGTGACGTTTCTTAAATAAATGATATTGGTTTCTCAATATGTCTTTATCATACATTTTACCATTTGAATTTCTGTTTTCAAAGGGCTGCTTATATACCAACTGCAGTTTGGTCTGGTCAGTGTTTCTTTGGTACGTAATGATTTTCTGCTCATCTACAGAAAATCACATCTACTTGGAGAAGAATATCCTGATATATTCGGCCAAATGTGGGGTTGAATGTTTTTACCTCTTTTACGACGGAACAGAGTCTTCTATTCATGCACACAGTGATATATGACCTTATAAGCTTTAACCATCTGTGGCCCAATTATACCCAAATTACTTTTTTATTTTATACACTAGCAGTCTTTCTTTCAAAAACATTTTAAATGGCCTGAACCAGGCTGTTTCATCTGGCTTTGTTAAAAGCAGGAAATTAATTGTTTTGAAACAATTGCTTTTTACCTGCAAGTGGCTTTTATGCCCAAGGCACTGAAAGGCTAGCACACTGTTCCAAACGAATAAAGAGCCTGTCTTACATTTATTTTATTTATCTGTTCATTTATGTGGTCTATCTTTTGAAATTAAAGACCCCCAGATTTAGGGCCATCAAAAACACTTGCAGCCCACTGAGCTGAACTTAGCTGCGACTGTGCGGTCTCGCATTAAATGCACATTTAAAGGTGGTGTGCTGACTTTAAGCTGATAATGCTAGCGCAAAACCGCAGCGCTATTCTGGTTCTCGGCTTCTATTTAGCTGCTTCAACATGCGCATCGCTTCCCCAAAACAGGCTACCTAAATAATCCTATTGGCAGTAGTTCACTTTTACGGTTTCAAAAATCTACGTTTTCAGAATCTATTTAGGACGCGAGCAGGTTCTGACCTTCATGACTACTGTAGCCAAGCTGTGGTTCCGTACCTCAGTAATAGTTTTTTCTCCAGCTATGGTCCAATAAAGAGATCAGAGGGATTCAAGATGTGTTCTCAGATGACTCAGTCGTCTCCTCAGGATATTTAGCTGAAGGAGAATGAATTTAATTACAGGCCTGTTCTTTTCATTACCTGCTCTACCAGAGTTGAGCTGTGTAGATTATTGTATCGTCGCTGGAACCAGAGATCAGGGGTTTTGTAGCAGGGGCATAGAGCAGGACCCAGAGCACTGATTTACCCCCTCCTGGATCTCTCAAGTGCATGGCTTTGTCCAATATTCAGATACTGAGGTAAAGATTTGTTGATTTGTTTGTAGCAATAGGTGTATATATAAGCTAAGTTGAGGTGAATAGACTGCAAGTGCTTTTGATGGCCCTAAATTTGGAGGTGTGTTTTTTTAATATATAAACTCTATACTTTGAAATTGTCCTCTGCATTTAACTTGCAGCCATTTACTGCATCACTCAGGAAGTATTGCTCAGGGCCGTGTCAGTGGTTCGAGGCTGGCATTAAGAGTCAAACTCATGACCTTCAAGTCCATCTTTCTATCCATTAGGCCATAACAGCACCTAACAGTGCTGTTTTATTTTTATGTATTATATATGTGTGTGTGTGTGTGTGTGTGTGTGCACGTATGTGTGTGTGTGTGTGTGTACAATATAGGGACTAACACGGCCATGCTAATCTTCAAAACCCTGACCCCTTCTATCTCATGCAGTTTGGGAGATGTGTCATATCGGATGACTTTTCAATGTAAAGTAAAACCAATAAGCATTTTGACTACTTACCATGAGCTAACAGCAGTGCTGCAGTGATGCACAATGCTGGCAGCGTCATGCTAAGGGGATTATTCTCAGTAACTGGCTGCAGGATTGGCAGGCAACAGGACTGAGGTTGAATAGAGCCAAATATAGAGCGATCCTTGAGGAGAAGCGGCTCCACGGCGTGCGCAACCTCTGACAAGAGCAGCCATTCTCCTCCATTCAGCATGAGAATGACCCAGAGCTCACTGCCAGGACAAAGCTGGAGTGCCTTTGTGACAGATGTTCTCCAAGTCCTTGAATGAACCGGCCAAGAAACACAAACACCACAGAAACAGCCCGGCTTACGATTTTAGGTTGTGAAGACGCTTCCCCAACAAGGAGCTACAATAAAAAATGTTTCAAATTCTAGGAATGTTCAGAACAAGAACGGTTCCATGGTTGTATTAACGTTGTGTTAACGTTACTGCTTTTATAAGAACACACCTTTATTCAAACACAAATCATTTTCTAATTCTGTAACGTTTTCCCAGATTTTCCGCTAACTAGTTAAGAATCATTTTTGATATATCACATAAAATGTTCTACTACAGTTACTGCAAAAACATTTAGAGAACGTTGTGTAAACAGCCAATTGCCCCTGGTGTAAACAGCTCAAAGCTATGCAGAGTGACGGATAAATGACCTGAATGCTTATGCTAAGAAGATATTTTGGATGTTGCTTTTTAATAAAGGCTGTAAAAGTTAATGTTTTAATGTATGCAATTCATTTAATGCGTTTAACATACTGTATCCCACAAGGCAATGCACTTGTCTGCCCTGTAATGGATGAACTCAGAAGTAATTTCACCTGCATTTTTAACATCTCTGTCTTGAGACGTTCTTTGATCTCAGTGCCTTAAAACTATATCCAACATTTATTGTGTCATAATGCTTGTTTTTCAATCATAGGTAGACAGTATATGGTATATACTGCACTGTATTAGCAGGATAGGATTTCATTGTGATCAAAGTCTGCGAGTGTACATCTGTTTATGGCGTTAAACTGTTTGTGGTGTTGTGTTCTCAGACATGAGGACTCCACTGAGAAGGGGAAGAATGGACTTCTAAACCCTGCTTTCCATCTGAAGGTGGTGGGCCCATCCAACAGAAGCGCTAACCTTAAGGTAAACAGACACGCTAATAAACATCTATGCTTTCATATGAATACTGATGATTTATGAATACTGATGAATACTGCTTCATTAACAAACACATCAACAATCAGATAAACCAAAATATCTTTTTTTCAAAATGTCTTTTTTTTAGTATCATCGATTGTGAACCATTTTAGAATGCTTCAGTGGTGTCTGTGAAAGCGTTTGTGGCTGAAATATGTGGCTTTTTATTAAATGTTTAAAAAGATGGGACAAGTATGATATGTGTTGATTATGTATACATATTAATCATGAGGTATGATGGCATTTTAAAACACTCTTAGTGCCTCTGGCAAACTTTCAAATGCAAGTCAGAAGGATTATAAGGATTTAACTCTGACAACGTAACAGATTTTTTTTTCCCTTTTGCCTCAAGCTACCTCACACCAGTAAGGAGGTGCTTCCTCTGAGGCCAAGCTCCGCCTCCAATGGTACGCAGCCAATCAATATTGTCCGTCCACTTCGGCCAGCTTCTTCCCCGTCTCTGGGAGCCGTCAAAGGGCCTCGACCTCCGCCGCCCATTTGCAAGCCAATCAACTCGCCCAGCACATCTAAACCTGTAGCATCACCTCAGAAACTCAGTCCACCCAAGAAACCTCTTCCTCTCAACCCTTCACGCACTCCACTGGTGAGATCACATTGAGACTTGCATCTGCTCAGATGTTTCTCCTGAGAATAACAGTACAGTACAATCATACGTTGGTCCCCATTGACAGCAACCCTTTAAACGCAAACGTTAAATGTTCTCTGACTGGAAATTGTTTGTGTGGTTTAGTAAGTTAGTCATGTAGATGCTTTTTGTTCTGTTTAATTTGATTCTGTTTTACATTGAGGCATTTAGCAGATACTTTAATCCAGTGACCTACAAGATGAGGAAAACAATGAAGTAATATATCATAGGGAGACAATAACATAAAAGTAATGAACAAAGGTACAGAGTTACAAAGTTCTAGCGATAGTTTGAGGCGATACCTGTTGAGGGAGAGAGAACATTTTCATTTAGGGAAAACATGAAGAGCAGTTAACGCATTTCTGTGAAGAATTCACAGAAGATTTACTAGTATTAGTATAAATTCTCTTCTTCTTTGACATTTATTAACTGTGAGACCAGATGTCACTGAAGTTTTTGAGTTTGTGATGATGGCTGCACCACAGAACCGACGTGTTCTGCATCTTTTCTGTTTGTATACAGATGGTGTCAGAACAACAGTCCAGACCCCCCTCCACACCCCCCCAGAGGCCTCTTCCCCTCAGCCCTGCTCGTGGAGTGCAGTCCAAAGCCTCCAGCGGCGGTCTTCTGGTGGTGATGCCCCCTGCAGTCAGCCCAAAGCCAATGGCAAAGGTCAACGCCCTGCCCCCTTTAAAGGCATTCCGGTAAGCATCATGTTCAGTTGAACAACATGGAGTGAACAAGTGTTTTCGGTGATCAGTGTAGGAGACGGTTGTAGGACAGTTTAATGTTTCAGCCTCAGGGCCTCAAATAATTCATTTGCCAGATAAAATGTGGGTCATATATCCTGAGGGAAACGTTTGAGGGAACCAGTTAGTAGATGGTTTGATTAGGTTTGTCCACCAATTTGCAAGTAGGGACTGCTGCAAATTCCAGCCTTATCTGTAGGGCGTCCGTTTGGTATTGAGTGAACACACACTTCTATTACCACATTAAAGGAGTTTTGTTGGGCTGCAACTTGCAAGCAGGGTCGTAAATCTCCAAATAACTGCTATGGTGACTCTGCTTATATCTTTATCATGTTAACTTATGCTTAGTGGCTTCATTTGTGTCTCTTTAGTGGAGGCATAATGGTTCAAACTTCTCTCAGATCGGTTTGTATTAGTTTTGTGTATGACTTGTGTCTGGGCTGGTATAAATGGTTTAGCATATTTCTTGTACACTATGTGCCATGTGTCAAAAACATTTGTAAGCTGCGGTTGTTTTACCCATCACTGTTGACATTAAATCTCCCAAACAGCTGACTTACAGCTAAAGCACAGGGAACTTTATCTGTGCTGTGTGTTTTTCTCTTGCCATTTTTGACAGTTTCCAAAATGTGTAAATCAGGATCCCAATAGCAGATACAAACTAACAGCTGACTGAACAGCTACTTCCTGAACAAAAAGGAGACCTACATTACACAAAGACACATTGACGGTGGATGTAACTGTATGCGTTATTTAAAGCTTTATTTTCTTTGCCAAACCAGCTGCACTAAAGCATTGTGAGAAACAGAATCCATAACATTACAAACACATTCTAATGTTTTTGAGTTTTTATTCATTTAAACAGTAGGTTTAACAGTCATGCACAGCCAGAGTATTGCAGATGCCTCAGTGGAACGTTTTAAAAAGGAAAACAATTTAAACTTTCTCTTTGTTTCCTTGAGTCTCTGCATCAGTGCCAGTTTGTTTTCAGTATTTGAAAGCATTCACCTAGCACTTCATAAATAACTGCATCTACAAATCCTATATTCAGGCCTTATTTCCTGTGTGCTCCTCCAACCTCAGACCAACTCTATCTCACACAGTTTACACTTACAAAGATTAATCTGCTTCTAGCGCTGGAGGAAGTTTAGTCTTATGATAGAGACATACAGTATCAGTGCATAACAGTGACCCAGAAGAATGTAGCATATATACAGAAAACTGATAGATAACCTTGAAAAAGTTCCTCAGTAAATGAAAGCTGTTGATGCCATATGTATGAATATATCGCTACTTTAGAAGGTTATATAGGTTATAAGTTTCTGCGTTTTCACCAGTTTACAGAGATTTAATGTTTTCGCATCTCAGTCAGTTTTGGTAAATACGAAGTTTTTCAAAAATAAAACACCTTCAATAGTCAATAAGTTACTTTAAATGAGAATATACACAACGAACCTTATAATTCTAAAGTAGCTATATGTATGTGTCCATGTATTTGTATGTGCAACAAATATAGTATGTAGTATGTAGTAATGTGTGTATATGTATTTTAATATTTTATTACATTTTATATATAATCCTTTAATATTTAAAAAATATTTTATTATATATAGTTTTTATATTTATAATACATATATATAAATATTATTTTCTCTTTCAGGCCTGTTTCAGGACCCAAACCACTTATTGTTCCATCTGTTTTCCGAAAATGACCCTGGATAGATTTTGAGAGACTGCAGTCAGCCTATTTGCACTAAATATGGACCCTTGGAGACTGGTACTATTGAGCTGTCTAACAAGGGATGGAGGTGGTGCTGGGTCAGTCATGGACGAGGCCTTGCTAACTGGTGTTCAGCACAGCACAGAGATGACGCGGTTTTGCATGACAAATATGCAAACTTAGGCAGGAAGTTTCGGATAGACCATCACATTGCCAAAACCTTGACTTTTTCTCACCTTGCAATTTTGTACTATGTTGTTTCATTTTAATGGTATGCCTATGTCTTGTTTACATTTTTTTTATTACAATTTGTTTGTGCCAAAGATGTTGTTTTGTTTACTGCCTTGATTATTTTACTGTTCTTTATGTGTATTAAATATTTGTGTTTTACCTTAAATAATATGTTAATAAATTTTTAGGAAAGACACAATGATGTTGTGGTTTGTATCAATTTATCGCAGCCTTTATATCGTTTCGTGTTGTAAGGCTACAACCTGTAAGCTTTGTCTCTCTACTGCCATCTCTGTTTCAAACAGAAAACTGCAGGTTACTTATTGCTTTATACAAACATGTAAAAAGGCATTTTAATCCACTTTAATTTTATTGTGCCTTACAGGTCTTGCAAAAGATACCTGGACCTCTAATGGTTGGTTGGTACCAACTTCCATTTAAAACCCAAACTTTCATTCGAGACCCACAGGTACAGTCAAAACGAGGCTGGAGTTTAAGTTCCACATCAACCCTACCTGCGTGAAACTGTGGCTCGTGGTGGAATTACAAACCCTTGAGAGGCTTCCATTTGATTTGCAACTCATCGCATGGAACCGGTCTCGCCTCAGCCCCTCATACGGCACAATAAAGCTCCACTGACAGCTGCGGCTGGTACATTTAGAACAGGGAGGACCGAAACTATGCTGTCAGCACAAACGCTCATCGCTCCAAATTGACGAGCAGCCTTTCCGCTTCAATTTTTGTTTTTACTTCAAATGAATCCTGCAGGGTGTCTCGGCCATTTTTGGCACAGTCTGCTGAGCAGGCAGGTCTTCTGCTCGTACGTTGCATTGTATTGGATTTAATTAAATTTAGTTTGCCACTCTCCTGCGTGCCCGGAGTCCATCGCTCGCGAATCTAAAGAAGATCGCTTGATTAATTATGGACGTAAAGGTAAAAGGACTGTTAAGTCAGGGAAGGAAATCAAGCAGTGTAGCAGAAAATCACAGTGAATCACCCTCAGTCTCAACACCTCTTCCCTTTTTAATAGAACGGGACGTTTTAAACGGTTTTAAAGTCAGCGTGATTTAAATGATGCCACAAACATAAAAACGCTCAGGAACAAATTTACGTTCTGTCGTTCTTTCCATGAATTGGGTATCAAATAGGGCCAGAACACAAAATTGTCTCTGTTGTCTCCTGCTGATCAAATGATAAGGGTTGCCTTAGAAAAACAACCTCTGAAAGTCTAACTAAATATTATATGAGCTGTTCTGTTTTCTTTTCTGGTTTATATGTTTACTCTGTTACCACCGTTTTTGACATGGCTTACAAATTATAGGTCTGAACACAGATGAAACCTGGTGTTTGTGACTTTATTTTATAATAATAACCGTTAAAACTAAAACTAAATGCAAGAACAGGTCATAAGTATAGTGACTATTTTGGGGGCTGCTACTGGGTCGTAGTTAAAGATAAACTTTTATTTCCATCAAATAAACTTAAGTAACAGGGTTGAATGAACTTGATGAATTGAGTCAATGCTGTGCTGCTGTGTATATAAAAAACAGAAAATACCACAAGTTTTTTTGTCTTCCCCCAGAATACAGTTGTATCACATAATGCATCAAAACGTCCCCCATTCTTGAAAAGTGTCCTGTACTGTTTAACTGCCTTAAACTCTTCAGGGACCCGGAAACTTTGATGACTGAACAGTGATGACTGATAAGCCACTGGCCACTGAAATTAAATAGCACTTAACTTGATTCTACTCGGTTTGATAGCACGTCACACCCATGAGCAAATGAATGACTGAGAACAGAAAGACCTCACATAAGCTACTCGCTTCAAGTGTCTTCCATTAGAGCCTATGCTCTGAGGAAAGCTCACGATAGATCATTGGTAAGTGCTGGAGGCAACAGTCAGAGCTTTTATATTTTACCTGTCTTACGATGCTGCAGAACAGCAGCGAGGGATAATTCAATAGAGTGTAATTCAATTGAGTCTAGCGGAGAACAATGGGACAAAACTGTATTGAAACATAACGCGCTGCCATTCAATTACACGGGACTGAGCGTAAAACAAGACTGTGGGATAAAAAATTACAGGGAAGGGAAGGTAGAAATGCCATTACATGTTGGGTCAGACATGGAAATGGAGAAGTTAATGGACATTACTGCTTATTTGTTCTGAATCGATGCGGAGCAATGTTATTTACACCCGGCTAATATTTAGATATTAAGTGAGCGAGACCTCAGTGGCTCACAGGCAGGTTAGTGCTCAGCTGTGATTTTAATTACATTCTTTGGGGAATAAAACACTGGCAATATCAATGAATCAAGCCTGGGCTATGATTTATGTTGACTATTTATCCAGGTGTTTTCAAAATCTGACGATTCTGTGCAGGACCGAAACCCTCAATATAACATCATCGAGGTCCAGTTTGGCAACGTTCTGTAGGAATGTAATGATTTGCTTGTTATACGTCTACAGGTCTGAACCAGTGTTAACCAGTGTTGGTCAGGTGAGTCTGAGATGCAGTGTGATCATATTAAACATGCACTTTGAAGAAAGTGCATCTTATTAATAATTGATGCAAGCCGTCTGTAATCAATTTGGTCTGTCTAACGTGGTACAGATCAGTTTTTGGACTCAGCAGAGGACCGTTTGAATGTTAAATAGCATAACGTTACCATCATCACATTGGTGCTAAATGTGGATTCATATTCTTTTAAAACTGCAAGACGAAGTAACAGTTTGCCGTTTTAAGGACTTGTGATTTCTTGCTCAAAGGCTTAAGAGTGACAGGACCAGACTGATCTCAATAGCTGGTTTGTTCTGTTGTATCCAACTTCAGAATCAAACCTTTAATCCTTGGATAGCAGCTCGGATATGTCACATCTAAGCTTAGTCTCCCCCGGAGTATCAATAGTTAAATTCAGAGACGAATCTTCTTCCATCCTGAAGGGCGACTCTTTGTTCTTCAACTGTTTTCAAGATTGAAGTAACTTTACCAACAGTGAACCATCTCAATGTGGGCTAAAATTGAGACTTTAAAACTTCTCCTAAACATTCTTGCCGTAACAATAATAGAATGTATTTGTAATGCTATATATCCTAAATGACAAACACGTTATCCTGAAAAGTTATGCTGAGAAGTTCCAGCCTCTAAGGAAACAACACAGGAAATTCCTTGAAGGCCATTTGGCCTGATACAGACATTTACATGAAAACCTCATGGTGTTTATAAACAAACAACCTTCAGCTGTTCTAAACACCTACGTCAAAACTTGTAGGTGTTTTGTCCAAGTTCCAGACTTTGGCATTCATATAAGCGTCTTAAGAACAGACTATCTTCTCAGGACGTCTATTTAAAGTAAATGTGAGGCCGTGCAAGTTTTTAAAGGTTAATTTAAATGTAATTTTATCAAAAAAGCCATTGAAGAGTCTAATTCAAAATAATAACTTCTAGTTCAGACTCCTATTTATTGAACTATTGTTTGTTTTTTATTATTATTTTCAAACCATGTCAATAAACATTAAACACAAGAGTATGTTGTCACAGAAGGTCGGTGTTTGTGCCATTAACTTTGGCTCATTTTTGGATGATCATTTTCTGGGGTCTTATTTATATTGAGACCATAGTGACTGATGTCAGTGTTGTAGGGCCTTTAACACACTGGGAAATATTCTCTCCAGTGCAGGTTCTGCAAAACCCGCAGTTTCCTGTGGATCTCAGGAAATTACCAGCTGCCAACTTGCGCATGGATATAAAAATAGCAACAGATCATTATTATACCGCTTAGTGGTACATTTCACTGTTAAGTTACAGTAAAATAACACCGTGCCATGAAGCAACCTTTGAAAATAATGTTTCAAAATCTGTGGTTACCTGTTACTGATCTCCACCTATGTTCCGTGGATAAAAGTTTGATGTGAGATCGTGTTGATGGGAAGGTATAATGGTTCCCAACAATCCCAACAATGAGGAAACATTTAAGCATCAAAAACACCAAACAAGAGTAAAATGGTGACATAGTAAGACAAGACGATTATATGCAAAACACGTCGATCAAGTTCAGACCCCATCCGACTGAAGTGCATTTTTTGGAGGAAGACGTTTTAATGTTAGATATTATTATAATGATGAAGATCTAGTGTTAGTTTAACACGTGCTTTTCAGGGGATCTGGGCAGTGCGGTGTGATGTAATGTGTGTATGGCTAAATAATAGGGAATTACAGTGTTTGTCCAACACTTGAAATGTACGCCAACAAAATGTCACAATGAAAGCCCGTGAGCCATTGCTATCTTATCACAGCATTACGGCACATCCACCCATTGTCGCCTGCGCTGCTCTGCAAGAGTAATTACCTGTGAAAACCAATTACATTTGCATTGTAATAAAGCCGAGATTACAAACGTAATTCATTTTCAATTATGAAGAAGCACCAACAAAATGATCGCGCAGGAATCGCCAGCTAACCTCAGAAACGAGGCTCATTTAGGCAACATCGTGCATCACGTTTCCCATTATTGCCATAAATATCCGACAGACACGCGAGTTTGATGTGGAGTTTCTTTATTGCGCTTCATTGCCTTTGCGCCTCGCTAGCCACGGATGCACACGATGTCCTGAAGAAAAACTGTCATTTACATACAAATCCTGTACATGCATTCGTGATCATTTTGAAATATGAAATATCACTTCTGCTTTTGATAATATCACATGATGGATCATTCCTGGAATGATATTGAAATGATACTACGAAGTGGCGTCTTGAGTCGTGGATTGAAAGGGCGACCCTGAAGGGTCCTGACGGGACGAGCGACGGGCACCTGACGAGGGCACCTCCAGCAGGGCCTGGACGGTCTGAGCGACGCGCGTGAGACCCTCCTCCTCCAAAATCAGCTGGGGTGGACAAAGTGTGTCCTGGTTGGGGGAAAAATGAAAGTTTTAGGTTTGCATACCCAAAGGATACGTAAAACAATAAAATAAGCAGTAAAGGCAATAAAAGCATCCTGGCATAAACAGACTGTTCCCGGATTTTTATTGTAGACCTTCAAAAAAGAGTGACGTGCGTTGGGAAAACAGCACTTCAGTGTGAAAGGCTTTCCATGCACGTCCAGATCCACATGCGCAACCACAACAGATGGAAAGTGGAAACCATCCGTCGTGCGAGATCCTTCAGAGACCCAAACATACATAATTCCCCCAAATCGCACGTATGCAAAGAGACAACAGACGACGCTTCAACCCGCACAGCAGAAGTCACGACAAACATGAGAAGGACAAGCAAGCATGCGGCACAGATCGCCTTGAATTGTCAACTGCATCACAGGGCAGAAACGTTTATTAAGACACCGTCTCTCAGCAAAGCAGCCATGCAGTCACAGCGTCTCTAAGAGGATGTTATTTCATCTAAGAGTGAAGCATACTGTAACAGGCAAACACTTCACCGTCCTGAAAATCCATCATGCATTTCAATTATTAGGTTCAGTCAACCCTAACAGTAAGTATAGATTACAGGCGAGTTGTGTACGATCAAGACAGCTATTCCCATATATACACCATATAGCACACATGCAGGATGTATAAATTTCACCCCAGGTTAATGGCTGTAACACAATAAAAGCAGGATGTGTATTTAAATAAGAACCCTCGTCCCATGCAAATCACTTTGACATGTAAAATGAAAAACGAGCCTGTCAGTTTATTAATAAACTATTAAACACAACAAACAGACCCTCTCGGTTTGACAGTTTAATGAGTTTTGAAGTATCCAACTCTTCTCAATATTAATAATAATTGCTTGGTTAGAAAATACCTGTATTCAGATAAGGCATTTCTAATGGTTTCAACATGCTAATAACTGCATTAACGCAGGAACTCTGGCAACCAGCAGATCTTTAATATAAAACTCATACTACATCTCAGCTGGGGTTTGCTCAGAGCCCTGCAGTTTATATTTCCAAACGCTTTAAGGAATCACAAGTCAAAGGCCCTCAGCAGATGATATTATGGCAGTGTTGCTCGCATCTGATGAAAAGTTACACTGTGTAGGTTTATAGTTCAATCTCAATGCCAAGCACTGAGTTGGGCACACTTAGTATTAACTCTGGAGGGTGACTAGTTACCTTCAGTGTTTAATTGGTTTGATTATATTAACCTTTAACAATATGGAGATGTTTGTGGATTACATTTGAATTAAAACATCAATCTAAGGATATATATTGGACACGTTCTCCTACTACTTACAGCAGGCGTTTGAGAAACACAGAGGGCCTATAAACTGACATTAGCTATGAATGATGAGAAATTTTTCTTGTGTGCTTCATTAGAGGCAAGAAATGTGACCTTTCGTAAAAACTGAACATGGCCAATAGCACCGATTTGTTTACATTTCATTAGTGATCCAGAAATGTTTCATCATTTTATGTCATAACCTTGTTTGGAAAGTTTAACATTTTCCAAGCCCTACAACTATTTACATATTTAGTTAAAAACGCTTCAAATACAATATACACCTGTATTGGGACACACACACAAACACATAGTGTATGTTTACATGTTTATGTCTCTAATGGATCGATCATCACTCACCTTGTTGTTAGGAGCACAGAAAGGTTTGACCCTGACATGAGACATGAGAGATCTGGGAGAGTTTGACATGAGCTGACATGAGAGGTTCATCCTCAGCAGAGACAATAAAGTGAAGCAGAATAAACATCTGACAACAGCACAAGTAAAGCAACACATAACACGCACAGATCAGCTTTTCTTTTTTAATAATTTCTTTACAGACAAAACAAATCTTATATCAATATAAACTTTTTAAATACACAGTATTTTATAAATATTACAAAATACATTTTGCGTGTTGCATTAGGTTACGCTAAGTAACACGTGGACGGAAACATTCGCGTGTATTTCTATTGCCCATTAAATTGTCAGTTTCGTTTAAAGTCTGGATCAAAAACTGGATGTTATAATGGCTGTAAATGAAGACTTTTCATGCACACGTACTGCAGCCTATGCGTGTTTATTTCACACGGTCTACATCCGCTCCCTTCACAGACTGCGAGAACTACCTGCTAAACATGAAGCTGCCGCCTCGAGAATATTATCAGACAAAACGTCTATTTTCATCATCTTTAGCGTTGACAAGTGATGCATGTTGTTATAAAACATCAACTTAAGCAAACATTCAATTGAAACACGTTTAAGACATTTTTAGCGTGAGGAATTGTGTGGTAACCAGTTATATTCCCAACCTATATCCCAGCCTCTCTCTCATGCGCGCGCGTCTGCATGCGCGCGCGCTCTCTTTCTCTCTCTCTCTCTCTCTCTCTCTCTCTGTCTTTCTTATCGTTTTCTCCAGATGCGACATTGCTCGTTAGTAAACTGTCTGCAAAGCGTTTAAATCACATTAAGTAGGCACGAAATACAAAAGCAACATCAACATATAGCACCGGGGAAGCGGGTGCGCACCGACACATTACCGAACTACATCAACACTACGGCCCCGTTTAGAAGCAGGAACCGGCGGCTGATAAAGGTTGTAGACGCACGACTCACAACTTTCATCCTCCATGTCTTTAAATTGTGCCATTTGTTATTGTGTAACGTCTGTCTATCCAGATTGTGTCTAAAACCATCACGTTATTCCGGCTCAAAATGAACTTAATCATATTGGTATTAGTTCATTACTTTATACAACCGGAGAATAAAGTCATTGCTGGTAATGTGCTTAAGCGAGACCACGTTTCCACAATGCATCTTCAGCAGAACAAACAAAGCAAACATAAATAAAACAATAACTTAATATTGAACTGTTTGTATACAAGAATTATATTAAGTTGCTCTTAAGAAGACCCAAAACAAACAGTCAACAAAATGAACGTAACAGGTTAACACAGTTTTGAATCCTATTAGTACCGCACGAAGTGTTGGGGCAGTTTTGTAACAGTACTGCCCTCTGGTGGTCACAGTCGACAAGAAAAGACGAACAACGATGCGAAACGGTGCTTTCAGTCCCTGAACCTCAACCCTTACACGTGTGAATTAAACAACACAGTTTAGAAGTACCGTCACCACACTTTTAACATATTTCACGGATGCAATAAACCCATTTGTGCCGCTATGACAGAATATAAAGGCTGGAGACCGGAGTGGACCTACAAGCATTGTGAAGGCACGTCGGAACAACTGACCAATACCAGCAATTTAAAAGCCCTTTAAAGTCCTATATCCTCTGGGGACTGGGGAGGGGAGTTTGTGCCAGTGCTTAAAATTTTGAGGATACAAATACACCTTACAAAGTCATTCCTGCCTAAAGGTATACAAACTATCCCATTCAACAGTAATGCTAAGGCAATCGTGGAAAAGCCCTTCGTTTTATGGAAACCATGCTTATGTCCGATGAAGCCCAGAGACCCTTGGTGAGTTATTTATAAGCTACTTCTGTGGTACATTTGAAATATGAGTTTTCAATATAATAAGACTCCTTATCGATTTGCAATACAACAGCATCAGGCATTATATATATTTCAGTAATATATAACATATTTAGAAAAATGAGGTTATTAAAACCTTAAACTACCAGCATTCAGTACGTTTCCCAAACTGACGCCTGTGGGACCATAAGCGTTATTATGTGACCTGAACTGCATTATGGGTAAAGGAGCTTGTCCTAATATGTACAACAGCTGTGTGCAGACTGTGATCTCAGACTGCTAATGAAGTGCATGCGAATTATATTTTGCTAATGGCCACTAAAAAGGATTTTTCATAACAGGTGTGTGGGAAGGTCTTGTCAGCTGTGTGTGTGTATCGGTGTACACAGTACAGAGTTGGACTTAATAATCTATTTCTTTGACAGCTAATACTTTCATTCTCACACACACACACACACGCCATTACGCTATAAAGTGGCAGTATAACAGATACAGCAAAGCCATGAGTAGCGAGTAGAAGAGCAGGAAGCCGGTGGAGAAGGGGGAGGAAGGAGACACAGAGGTGCTGTCCTCCTCTTCTTTCACCTCCTCCTCTCCTCCCGCTTTAGCCAGGAGCGCCGTCACACAGCGATGCACCGTGGACACCTTACCGCGCAGCATGTCAGAGGCTAAACACAACTCCATCTGAGGGAGAGAGAGAGAGACGTACAAAAAGGAAGGACAATGCAGAAAAAACAAACAAAGATGACGTGTCGTTGAACGAAGAGAAGCAGGATCATTTGAGACAAAATTAATAAAGGGAGCAAAAAAATGGGGCAAACTGAGCTTGAAGCAAACAAACTTGGAAAAACACAGCGAGGCATTAACACAAGGCAGTCACAAACAAGCCAATGAGGGCAATTTTCTCAAAAACAACATGGCTGAGTAACTGAACACTGAAGAAGGCAATAATATTGAGTACAAGGCCTGGCAGGATAACAAGAAAAAACTGAAATTATACTGTACCATTATATACACACATGAGCGTTCAACAGCACTCGTGCGTATGCCGAATTAAGTTAATTCTTATTACTGTGGATAAAGGCTGTTATTGTTACTTTTATGTTCATGTTAACTTGATACCAGGGTACTTTTAACACCCTATAAAAGAAAAATAAATCCAATAACAAAAGAAGTTTTGTGTTTACCTCAGGGACTCCCAGCCTACGACACGCAGCAATGAAGTTTTCAACATTAAGGCGACACTTGGCAGCACTCAGCTTTGGCTAAATAACAAAAAAGATGCACATGTATTGGTTAAAAACATGCTCAAGAACAGCTTGTTAGTAATCGAGCTGACCTGAGATCAGCTTCTTCCAGGATTGTATAAATATGGATCACAGATAATGATCCAGGTTTTGTTGTTTTGTTGTTACACAAGATTACAATTTTAGCCAGAAGGAAAGTCAGGTGTTAACTCACAACTGCAGGTGATGGGATGTGGATGATTGACACAGAACGAGGTCGCACGTGATTGGCCAACTGGCAAAGGACCGTGCCATTGGACAACGCCTCTCCCAGATCTTCAGGCAGAGTCATCTTCAGACGGGACTCCAGACACTGAAAGAGAAACCATGATTGAAGTAGTAAAACTAAATTTGTAGGAAGGAAAATGAGGTGTCAGAAGAACTGAAGACAGATGCTTCATTACCTTTCGTAGCTGCAGGACGTCTGTTCTCTCCTCTCGTGGAGATCTGAGTGTGGAACGAGATTCGCTACGGCCAGAATCAGCCAAACTGTTTCCTAAACCTGAGAGTCAAAGAGGGATTTAAAAACAGACTATAGACCAAATTAATTATATATTCTATATCTGTGTGTCTGTATGTGTATATGTCCATCACTTTGAGTTTAGACCATGGAGTAAGAACAAACTGAGTAATCCAAGCACATTCTGGATGATTCCCACTTTCTGACACCCCTTTTAAGGGCTGTTTGAGGATTAAGACTTGGTTTTAGGGTTAAGGTTACAATTAGGTTAAGTTTGGGGTAAAGTTTAGACACTTAGCTGTGATGGTTGGGTAAGAGGCTACATAATATATTGTGTCAGTGTAAAAATGTGTGTGTGTGTGTATGTACCTGTCTTGACGTTACATCGTGAGGATGTGCGGAATAAAAAGCTGTTTGGTTTGGGAGCAGAACCGGTCGGAGAACAGGGTTTCACGGATGATGCATCTGAAATTCAAGAACAGAATTCAACGTTACATCAAATTTGGTCCTACAGCTTTTAAAAACACAATCCTGCCGTACTGTGAACGATCCACCGGTGCATGCTATTCCAAATAACAAAATGTTTGTCTTGGTTATTTTTTATCAAAATGTAATAACTTGCTCTTCCTTTGGAAATGAATTTCCTTTTCGGCTGAGTTCACAAATCCCTCTTTTCATCTCCTCTCTAACCACTCGACCCGCTTTGGTATGCAAGAACTTTCTACAATTCAATCATTTCCTGCTAGTTTCCCTGAAGTTACAATGCTGTACATTGTGAGTTTATATACATTTAAATGCAAGTCTACTTTGTCAGTTAGCATATTTATTAGAAGTGATGAGAGATACCAGCCTATCTAAAGCTTTAAATCAATTAAACCAATTAAATTGCAATGCGAGACACTGTTTTTAAACACACTAAACACTGTGGGATGGTGACATCTGCTGGCTAAATACAAAATCAGCTACAATTACTAGTAATGACTAGGTATATAAAACATTTACTTCTGGTTTTATTTTATCTACAAAAATAAAATTTGTGTATGAAAGTATATTTAGAATAGACT
>JBAJNP010000550.1:6933-89428 GCA_036877545.1 Yasuhikotakia modesta
AGCGCCCGGGGAGCAATTGGGGGTTAGGTGCCTTGCTCAAGGGCACTTCAGTTGCTACCTGCCGGCACTGGAATCGAACCAGCAACCTACTGATTACAAGCCCTGACTCCTTAACCAGTAGACCACAACTGCCCCAACCAGTAGACCACAACTGTGTGTGTAGCTGATTCATATCTTTGAACAAAGAGTGTTATAAAGCAGTGGTTCTCAAGTGGCTTAAGATTTACGAGCCTTATACTGTACATGACACAAGCAAGTTGTATTAGTTTTAGCCATATTACTAAGTGACACCCATGCATGCTATTGACACAAACAACAAAAAATAAGACAAGCACTTTTTAATTTAACACTGATAAGCTTATTATATAAGCTAATTTTGTCTGTTATCCTGCATATAATTATTTGCATTGTTATTTGCATTAACATTGCTTTTCTCTGTTCGCCAGCAAAAAAATGTGCCACAACCAGTTTTAGCAAATGACCAGTTATATCAAATTAAGTAAGGTTCTTTGTGGTGACCATTGTTCAGTTTTACAGAATTACTACTGTACTACACTAGATTATTCAAGTCAACTCTAATACTCTATGAATTAACACTCCCATAGATTTTTGTAGTTTGATGTCTGTTTTTAATCCACACAGGTCAAGAAACTGAATAAATCAATAAATAAGGCAACTGTAATGAATTTAAGCAAGTGTTCTAAGTATGGTCTTTCAGTAGATTTAATAGCATGAATATAATTCTGAGCAATCGAGCACTGAGTTCTCTTCATCTGTGCAGAGCTACTGCATTACTGTGTGTAATGTGTGCTGTGAAGCCCATGGGATGCCAGTAAGGATAACATCTATTTCTTTAAACTGTATGTTTAATTACCATGGCTCCATGTCTTTAAGCTTCAGGGTTGCATTACCTCATGAAATCCTTATGAAGGCTAATAATCCATCAAAATGGCTCCAGAGAATTCATGGGTAACAAAGTCTTCTGTGAATACAATATTCCTTATGTAGTTTTCATCTAAGGAAGTTGGTTTTATAAGGTGCCGCAGATAGAAAATGGTAGATAATAAATTAGAAATCTTATCCTCAAGCGCTTGTTGAAGATCCCTAACTTATGGCACTGTGGTATTATATTATAGTGCACAGTAAACACTAATCTGTTGCTGGACTGGTTTAACCAATGATGTGAGTTTACAGCATAGTGCTGCTATATGGGAGTGTTTAGAAAATGTTTAATAGCGTTACCAAACATTATACATGTGTGGACAATACTGTGCTTTCCACAGATGCTGGTCTGTTTTGATTATAGTGGCACCGGCTGGGATCCTGGCTTGCATTGTCCAGAAACGTTGCAAAGGATTTCATCCAAGATTGCCATTTAGCTTTGGCTAATTACTCTTACAAGGATGTTCTTACATGAGAACAACTGGGAAATTTATAACAAATTTTTCATTTCTGTTCCAAATTTCAAAATTTCCCAGAATCACATGAGACTTGAGAACTAGTGCAAGTATGAATTAAAGATGATGCTCAGAAATCTCTGCACTTGTTTTTTAAAACATTATGTTGACAGTGATTCAAAGTACATGAAAATGCCAAATGTACAACAACCATCATAACTTTATATTAGAATGATGTTCCTTCCTGTTTACATTGAAAACACTGGTACCTTTAAAAGCTTCTTGTCAGTCAAAACGAACCACTGAATGTGATCTGAACAGTAATGACACCCAATGTACCAATAAACAAAAATAATGACAATTTTGTTTTTTTAGGACTGATCAGGCAAACGCTATGTTTTCCTGTCATCCCTTCCATATGCTCTTTAAATATATGAACATCTGCCTTCTGGTGTGCTTTTGCTTCAATATCAGAGGGGTTATAAAATAATATATTATTTTTAAAATGCAATTATATAGGGTGAGTGATTTGTATAAATAGCCCCTTATAATGCCACAGGCCACTGGATTCAGATGCGAAAATTACGGCTTCTAAATAGCAATGCAAAATGGATGGCATCAGGGCCAATGCAGTGCTGGCAGACATGGCGACAGAGATGCAACTGCATGAGCACATCAAGGCTGTTTGACTTCTGAAACATGCAGGATGTTTGTAGTACAGTGAACTGTGTCAAACGATCAAGAAAAGCCTATTTTCCTAATTCATGACCTAATTCAAGTCTTGTAGCTAAAAATGCCCATGCATTTTAGTTAGGTGTTTTATATAATAATTACATTTTGTATAGTGATCCCATGACATTGCAATATGGTCCAGATTAAACTAATGTTTTAAAGTATGTGCATCAACAACACAATGCCTCACCTCAAACAACAAACTATTGCCATTTATATATCTTGTTTGCATCCCCCAGTGCTACAGTTATCACTATTTGAATCATCACAGTTTCTCTGTTTAACACAGAGAACAACAAACAGAGAAACTTAATTTCCATTTAAATGCAGTTGGCACTTTCAAAGCATCTACAGTGTAGTACCAGCCATATATACATTATTGCTCACTTTCACTCTCTTTTCTTGGTCTGCTCAAAGAGACAGGGAGCTTTAAGAGGCTGGAAAGATGGTCAGCTCAGCCTCAGACAAGAGCCTGGTTCTTATCTGTTCTTCCTTCTGTTCCTCCATCTTCCTTCCCTGTTTCTCTCACTCACTCTCCTCTCCCCCATCTTGATGGGTATTGGAGTAGGCTCTTCTGATAAAACTGTCTAATGAACATGCAGGAACTTCAGTAAGTTAAGCATCAAAACATCGAAGGCAGCTTGAACTTTGACTCATCTGCATTAGTGGTGAGGCCTTATCATTGCAGGAGACTGCAGAGATTAGAGACTTCCTAATGAAGTGGAGGGATCGGAAAGGTTTTAACAGTGGCAGAGTGGATTGCTTCCAACATTTTTCACTTGTTATCACAGGTATCCAGATTGCTGTTGTGAGGGCAGGACTTTGCTTAGTTAATTGTTAAAAAAAAGTGAAAAGCGAGTCTGAACAAGTCAAAAGCGAGTCCGAACAAGTAATTTGAGCACCAATGACAGCTGTCTGTTCAATTTGCAATATTAAAATAGTTTTTGAGACTCGTTTCTCAGTTTTCAGCAAATTGTGAAGAGTTGCTTTGTAATGTTATTCACAATCAATCTGACAACAAACAGGTGTGCAGCAGTGCAGTATTATGTAGTGCAACTGCACAACAGGAACTAGCCTGTGTAAAAATACAGTCTGATCCATCCGATGGTTGCATTTTGTAATGGTCAAAATCAAACTTGTAAGTAAACAGCTGTCAGTCTGAAGCATTTGCCAAATTCATATCACAGTTTATATCTTTTTTACAGTTCTTTTCCCACCAAAGATTTTCTGACTATTTCATTTATATGGGCAGTAAATTCTGTCCTTTCAAATGCTTTTTTAATAAAAGGGGCTCTTTGCTTCATGGTGTCCAACCCTTAACCATTGTACATCAGTGTAATACATCTTGTCCTATTGCTTTATATTACTGCAGTTAATGTATTTATAATGTACTTTTACTGCATTAATGTAACACTAATGTTTTAAAACTTTTAAAATTTAACTTAAAAGTAACTATAGGTTTTAATAAGTCCATTTAAGGTGCAATAAGCTGTACAGAGTGTGAAAGGGGTTGTAGTTTGGAAGATTTGTCAAAGATATATTTTCATATCAAACTCTGATAAATTAAAAAAAAAACTTTTGCAGAACATTTGCAGACACCTTGCAGATATGACAGGCACATATCTTTCTGTGAGTATACAAATGTAAACTGTCCATCACATGTAAGTCCATGCTGAGAGTTAAACAGTGTTGTCAGCCGCCCCCCTTCTCCAGCCTATTGCAGGACCACCTCCTGTTCCTGTACAGGTTAATAATTCATTGTTAAGTGATAAATTTCTGTGAAGCATAAGAAATAGCAGAAGATTTCATAAACATGAAAATCACATTATAATTCATAAGCATGTGTTGGATTAGTGTAAAGCTTCTTTTTCTGTGTAAATTATTTATGTGGTAATATAAAGCTTTGGGCCTAAATGACTGTTTCAGATTAATTTACATGACAAATATCACCTGTGTATCGTAATTAAAACACTATAATGTGCATTCTATTAAAAACGTTCACTCTGTTCATACCACTTTCTATTTTGTGAACTTTCCATTGTTGTGGTGCTTAAAAATTCTAGGTTTAAGTTGCAGACATGACCTGCTTATTATATTTGAGCAACAAATGTGCCAAGTTGGTCATATAAGCACAGCAAGTTTGATTCTGGCTTGCAACATTTCCCAATCCAGACCCCCAAAATTTCCACTGTTCTATATTAAAAGAAGCAAAAATGACAAGAATAAAATAAAATAAGTATTCAGGTTTCATTGCAAATTAATTAAATAAAGTAAGTATATAAAAAGCAAATATTGCTATGGTAATGCCCTTTAAATTGAAATACATAGGGCAAGGCAATAGTTGTTACAATGCAAACTGTTATTTACATTTACATTTAGTAGACGCTTTTATCCAAAGTGACTTACAAATGAAAGAAAAAGAGAAAAAAAGTTTATATTTATATATTTGTATATAACAGAGTTGTTTGACCATAGGTAAGCTTTGTTTTCAGGACAATGTAACACTGGCAAACTCTGGAACTTTAAATATGTGCAAGATTGATTAAATATGAAGCATAAGCCAACCTCACAGAAAGTTGGCAACACATATATGTTCACCCATCTTGAAAAGCAGTCTGCCTCAAAAAGACGATTTACACAAATTCACATCTCAAATAATAAACAATGTGCATGAATGCAACACTATTTACTTAAGAAGATAAAAGGGTTGCTATTCATAGAAATTCTTTCCTATTATTATATTATATGTATGACATTAACAATGCATTAATACTATGCCAAAGTAAAAGCTGTTGATGAAAAGGTGTATGTTGTCCTATACATACATCTGCTTAAGTCATAATTACATTATTTAAATTACGTTAAAATAAACCATCAATTTCATGTGAAATGAGTAACAGCACCACAGCTTTTATTCTGAATATAGAAGAGTTTTGTATTGAGCACAGACTGTTTTACAATCTGCTAGATTCCTGAATCAACCGATGTCCCTCACAACATTGTTTTATCTCATACTCCAGAGATGCCAGAGTTTAATTTCTACTGGTAAGGACCTAATGAGACTCTCTCTGGCATCTCTCTGGATATTCATTAGGTTTTTATGAGCTGTAGATGCTGAAGCTGAGGCTGGTTTAGACCTCTTGTAAGAGTTTTTGCAGGAAAACCCTCTGAGACCTTTCTGCTCTACAGCCCCAGAGAGATGAATCATAAGTGCAATATAAATTTAGCACAACAAAAATAAAAAGACCAAAGGGAATATTGCCAGGATAGTTGGAATATTTTGCTCTTGTTGCTTCTCCCTGTTCTTACTGTTGGCATTTACACAGAGTGCATGTTTATACAGAACTGATGATGCTGAGATTTATTCAGTACTTTGGTATTCAGTAGGTGGTTATTGTGTGTTGATTTTGAGCAGTTAGGCCCAAAGAGCTAAAATGTGCAAAATCTTAGACATTGTTTTTAAAATGTTTAAAATAAAATACACTTACTGACTGGAATCAGTTTGAGGGCACTGACAGTAAACAACCCAGAAATGTTAATAAACTTGTTTGTTATTGTTGTCAGGTGCTTAAAATAAAGATTAAATAAATATGAAAGAAAGTATAGCAATTTTACTGACTAAAGTTAATACAATTATTTAGCAAATAAATATGACAAGCAGTTGTTTTATTCTCTCTTTAAACAAATACAATAATTGTGACAAACACGACAAACAATCGGTCCACTACAAGATTGTATTATCATTTATGATTTTTTTTTATTATTATTTCATTTCATTTCACTTCTCTATAAAATGTTGACTTCTCTATGACTCAAATGTTATAGAATTATAGAGTAAACAAGTAAGCAGTTTTGGATAAAGAAATTTGCTGCATGAGTTCAATGAAAAATTGAACATAACAGTATTTACTCTACTCTCATGTAATTCAGTATGGTGTGTTTTTTCTGTTAGAAACAATAAGACCAATTTGACAATAGTAACCCTCAGATGTTAACATGTTACAGGCAGGTTTAAAATGTTTTCTGCATAGTATAGTGTGTTTGCATGTGGATGGTGTATAAGCAAAAGAGAAAAGCGATATGTTAGAACAATTAAGTGCATTTATGCTGATATTTAATTGCAAAATGGGCAAATTGTGATACAGAATATAATGTTGATGAACAATGATTGCTTGTTGTATCAACGAATACTCCTGGACATGTTTTGTTTTTATAGTAAATTGATGTATCATTTTTGAACTGCAGAACCAGTGGTGTTTTTAATTTCGACAAGAATATGAATTTCAGAAAAATAAATAGAAAATAAGGAAGAAAATAAGGAAGATTATTAGTGCATAACAGCCTTAACTTGCAAAACTACTGTATGCATTTAGGGTGTTTTGGAATTACATTATTGTATATAATCTCAAAATGTTTTCATAAAGCAGACCTCAACATCAATTTCAAACAAATATGTTTTTTTGTTTTTTCACTTTATTATTTTTCATAGGATTGACACATGACTGTGCGCAGAACTTCTCAGGCTCTGAACACACAAAGCAACATTCTGCCTCTTGGAATGCTGGGAACACTGTTGGAATCTTCTTCGGAATTCCTCTCCTATTGTTAAACTCTCTGTGTGGAAGGGATAGCCTTTCTAACATAAGCTCCCCACATACACACCGCACCATTGTTCCTATCATCAATTACATTAATTACTATTCAAATCCCTATTGTAGAAAAGATCCGTGCTATCAGCCTAAACATCACGCAGGAGGAATCTAAGGGTGTTTCACTCGCGGCCTTGTTTCTTCAAAAATCTCATCAGACAATGAAGGAACACGGTGGGCTTCTGTTCCGAGCTCAGCCTGGCTAACTGCCAGTCGCACTTAAACCCATTACGGCTATCACTGAAATTATTTTCCCTTTCTCTTCATGCAGTGGGTGAATTTCACAGTTATCAGTGCAAATAGGCACCGGGTTGAGAGCTGAGACGGGGGATTTGCTGTGGTTGCTGCTTTACGGCTGTCTCTTAATTAAAGCTTTGCCCTGGGTTAACTAGTTTTATAGTGTAATACCATGTGTGGGCCAGATGGGGGCAGTGCTGCCTTACCGTACCCCTGATCCTTCCGCGATACGCATGTGCGTGCTCATTTTCAGGATAGAGTGCTCACATTACAGGGTGAGCCTGGGTGGTTTTTGATGGATTGCAAATTATTGTCCCTGAAAACAATAGCTGCTGGAAGTAGCATGTGATATTGTCATTGGCCTCGCTCTATACAGAAACACATCTGCGCTGAAACACAAACCGCCTGAATGACGGCAAGAGTTAGTCATAACTCAGTTAAGATGTCCTCCTGAATGAATTTATGCCAAATCAGCTTCATTTATAAAGATAATGGCATTAGGATCTTCCAAAGGATCTCTGAGTTAACTTAACAAAGAGGAATTCTGGGAAAGACGGTGTGCAAAGACACCTGGGTAAAAGGAATGAGTAATAAATGATGGGACGTTCTACCAGCATATCCATTAGTAAGAAATATTTGCCTGATGTCAGATTAATATGAATGTTTTACAGCAATCTCTCTCACCTGTATCCATAACACTTCAAGACTGATTGAAGCATGTAATCGTAGAGTGACGGATAGAATTATATGATCTGAATGTGTTACTAGAGGCTACCTAAAAAGAGTGTGTGCTGGGTATAAAATAATATGGACAGACAGACAGGTAGATAGTGTAACAAAGAATCTGCAAACAA
The DNA here is from genome assembly GCA_036877545.1 of Yasuhikotakia modesta. Classification (NCBI taxonomy): domain Eukaryota; kingdom Metazoa; phylum Chordata; class Actinopteri; order Cypriniformes; family Botiidae; genus Yasuhikotakia; species Yasuhikotakia modesta. Next base: position 14,803 of record JBAJNP010000550.1, read on the forward strand.
GCGACATTGTCTTTTTCTAAACACAATTTAACTACTAACTAAAACTAAGCTCTTACTAACTACAGTTGTCTGAGACATTTTGGTTATTACCTTTCCCTGTCTTGTCCAGGGTAATTTTAGTGGATGCCTGAAGTTAGTTTACACAGAGATACACAGAGTTAGATTCCCTGTTAGAAAAAAATACATTGGATATATTTTTACACTCTTTTTATCTTAATTTTAAACAATAGTTGTTTTATTTTTATTGTTACAACTTATCAAATGTTTATGCTGTCATGTTTTTAAATAAATGGTTTAATAATGTAGTAATGCAAGGCTTAGTTTTAGGTTTGCCTTAGGCATACTATATTATCTGATAGATAAATATTTTGCAATACTACTAACATACATTCACATTTATTCATTTGGCAGATGCTTAAGCGACTTACAGTGAACTCATTGTATACATATTTTTTCTCATCAGGACTTGCCTTCGCAATGCTCCACCAATGCTCCACCGCTTGAGCTCGTGGGAAGGCCCATGCATACAACATACAACAACAACAGCATACAATATACATACAACATGTATTTTGTTAAAAATATTGTTTATTATAAAAAATACATTATAAATTAGTTTTAAAAACAAAACATCTAATACTGTAATTTTCAGTAAATTTACAGTAATTTTAACTCTCTTAATCTTGTCATTTGTGACTAATGTCCAAACGGAAGCTCTCTACATGTGTACATCTGTCTCACCACACCCTTAACACTCACCAAGTTACGCTGGGCACACACAAATACTCAAACTAGCAAAAGTGTCTTAACTCACACACATACTCAGTGCGACAAGATGAGCAGGTACGTGGCATTTCTCAGCAGTTTCATGAGTGAACTGACACAGAGGTTTTTTGCGGTTTCCTCGCTAGCACTTTCTTCCCGCTCTCTCCTCCTCACACATACACCACACTGTATTTTCTGTCTATCTCTTGTTCAGTGGTGGCACACAGTTTTGACAATAGCTTATTTCCTGTTTCTGCCTGGTGCCGAGAGCCAGCTTACTGGCAGCTAGGGAAGGGTCGAAAGAGTTTTCAAGATGGTGTTTTCCTTTATGTTAAGAGCAGCAGTGTGTAAGAGCTGAACAAGCTTGTGTGTATGTGTGTATTTGAAAGAGCTGCTGTGTAAGCCATTCCTACTTCTCCCTCGATGTACAGAAAGGACCGTAATGAGATCAGGCCTGTCATTACTGTTATTGATGTTCGCTCTGACACAGGAAGATATACGCCATAATTATGGTGCTGGGAAGTCCCCATGATCGTATGTGTATGTGTGTGGCAGATTAAGGGCTAAGCTGACAGACACACACTCTGAAGGGCCTGCATCTGGAGCCTTGTAGAGCAGGGCCCAACGTGAGGGTGCACAGCGGTTGGCTGAGCAGCGTGTACGTGTGTGGGTGGGCGCAGGGTGAGTGATTGCAAGCGAGTATAGAAAGGATCAGTAGATTTCGACATCAGTCAAAGTCTACGCCAGGGCCTCTGACTGGATATGTCTCTCTCTCTTTTTTCGGTCTTACTGTCTCTTTCTCTTTTTGTCGCTCATGTATCTCTCTTTGAGGAGGTGTCTGCTGTGACTGTATGGATATGAATCACTTAAAACAAGTATAGCTGCTGCATCATTTCCCGTGTGGAGAGTGCTAGAACCAGAGTGAAAACCACTAAAGTAGGCATGCTCACAATAAATGAAAATAAACCTCAGACGTTACAACAACTTTTAACGGCATCACAACAGTCTGTCCATGCAGCCCAGCGAATGTGTTTTCTGCTTTTCAAACCTGTTTCTCCTGAGATCAATCTACATCAACGATACACAATACACAGTATCTTGCAGACTCATGGTAGAGTCACAGTCAAGTCTGAAGTCCTTGAAGGCCAAGTCTAACACCCTGTGTTAAATCAGCTGCAACAAGCGATTTCTTCTGTCTACATCTGAGTTTTTATCCCAACCACCATTGGCAGGTGATGGGTGACAGGACAAATAGGTGCACGCCTTCATTCTGGATAGCCCCACTTACAGTGAAATCTTATTGAAAAATCTTGCTCTTCATAGCGGTGTATTAAACATTGATTTTTCAAGTGGTTGACATGTTTTTTGCTTGTTGTAAATTTTTAATTTAAATGTTATTAGTTAGTCTCAAATACTTAACACATTTGGGAAGAGTTAAGACGCCTCAAAATGCATTTCTTCTGTTTGTAAAATCCAGTTAAATACAAAATGTATCTTTGTTTTCTACTTTATAAAACTACAATAACAATGGATTCATAATTAATAAAAGAAATTGTTCCTTGTACTGCACAGCATTGCTTTGAAAATAAAAAGCAAAATAAACAATAAATAAATAAACAAGCAAACCAAACTCCTCACAGTACTTCAGAGACTTCTGTTCTTTAAAAATCTCCAAGTTGCAGTCTTAAGTCTGTTGTTTACAAGCCAGGACACAAGTCAGTTTCGAAAAGTCAAAGTTTTTATGCGACTTTAGCGTAAACTGAATCCCAGTCTCTCAAGTTTTCATCTGAGATATTGTGAAGGCTAGAAAAATGCTTAAAAAACACATTTGAGAACAGGCAGAGCAGCAAAAGCAGGTTGAGTAGCTTCACCTCGCAGGCCTGTGCCCCTCACTGCCCTCTGGAGTCATGTGACAGTGGACATGGCAGGTAGGTGTTAACCCCTTGACCTCCACAGCTCAGGGCAGCAGACAGGAGCCATGTTCAGAGAGAGGGATCGAGGGTTGATGGGGATATTGGGGTGGGTTTCAAAATTACATCCAGCAGAGTCTTCTTTTGACCTTAAGTAGGCAGAGGTCTGCTTTGAGTAAGTCTGGTTGACCTCATGAGTCAAAAGACGTCAAAATATTGTTATTTCTTAAAAAGGACATTAAGTTTCACAAACGGTTAATGAAGTTGCACAACAGTAATGCACAATAGCATCACGATTATGTTACCGGCAACAAAAGTACTCACTGTTATTATATTTTACCAATTCATTGCACGTCCTGAATTTCCTGAATTTAATTAAAATTCATACAACTGCTGTAATTGTTGTATTATTTTACTGTATATTTGATTGTGAATAACATAACATTGGGTATATACTGCATAATCTTAAATTTAATATTTGAAATGCCACCTATATATAACTTATTATATATATAACTATTTAACATATAATATACATATAAATATATATAGATATATTTAATATATAATATGTATATGTGTCATTCATATTTCTGTCATTGTCTTTTAAGTTATTTTTTTAATTTTTGCCTCTTACTGTATTTATTATAATTTTATTATTTTACTATTTTCATTGCCGTTCAGTATTATTTCTCTTTCTTCTACTGCCTTTTCTATTCAACATTATATGAAGTTATTAGGTAATATATTTAATATATAATTTATTTTGGCTGTATTTCTCTCCAAAAAGAGATCTAAATAGAACTTTGCATGAACAACCAATGCTTTAATATTGTAAATCAGGCCTGTTTTCTTTATTAAATGAATTGAGCGCAATTAGTGGAATTGAAATGTATTGATGGGGGCTGTGGGCTCAAGCCGCTCATGTTTAATACAGCGGCTGCTATTGAGCCAGAGCGCTCTACCCCATCTGATTCCTCACTTCTCAGTTACATCTATGAGTCTGAATAGCAAGGGTTTATGCATGGAAAGCATGCTATCTTGTGATAAGGGACACTTACAATGGTTGTGAACGTACAGAAGCAGCCTAAAAGAAAAGCAGAGATGTTTAATGTTTTGGGGTTTGAATTGAAAACTAAATACCTTCCTATTTAGTTTTCAATTCAATAATTTAATAATTTAACCACAAACAGCATTTCTGTCATCATTTACTTGTTAGTAGTACTGCTAAATATTGCCTATATATACAAAAAACTGACAGTAATCCAACAATGAAAGTGGTTGTAATGTAGACCCCAAGTGCCAGTAAGCACAATAAAGCACCAAAGAAGAATAATTATTATTTGAGTAATTATTATATGAGACTTTTTTTGGGCCACATTCATGGCCTTATCCTTGTGCATTAAACAGGTCAAATTTGCCTGTGATCTATTAAAAAATTGACACCCATATGACACCCCTTATTGATGTCACAGATTTTCATGTCATGTACTGCAATGCGGTGCATTTAAAAGTTACAGAGAGGGGGATTTTACACTTGCTTTGGCCTTTTTGGAACTTTCATTAATAGTTATATTGTAGTAGAGCAACGATTAGTGTCTTGCAACGATTACGATTATGCTTTACCACACCACTGCTTTAATAAGCAGGATACTTTGGCTGATTTAAATATTGGGCTATCATGCTTTCATACATTTAGTGTCTAAACAGTGTAATAAGCTGTTGCATATAATCATTATTGTGCGTTAACCCATGCAAGCGTTTTACAAGCCCTTTTACATTTTGGGCTGTTGGTTCTAACACAGGATAATTCTGGCCAGATTTGAATACGATTAACAGCCAAAATTAACAATAAATTGACAAGCACCAAACTAGTAAAAGAAACCTATTTCATTTCTCACTTCCACAATAACATGGAATTTCTCAGAGCTATAAATTACAGTATGTTATCTGATTTATTCCAGTTCACTCATGACCTGGTTAAATATGTATGTAGGTGCTTGCTGCATCGGGCTCTGCAGCTTTGGTATGGTGGCCCGGAGGTGATTTATTATGTTAAAGCAGGCAGACGTTGACCTTCCTTTAATTAACACTGATGGAGATAAAGGTGAGCGCACAGACGATAAAGATGGATTCACGCACATAAATCATCAGCCGGGCTGTTGAGAACAGTGAAGGTACAGGAATAACCTTGGGGTTCACAGGTTAAATGAGCATTCACAGAAGAGCATGGATCATCACTTATACCGACAGCAGCCATTGTAATCTACCGCACAGTGTTTACCTCCCTTCATTTATTAATTTCAAGCCTCCCAATTGCTTATACTTTCCCATAGTTCTCAGCAGCAGGCTTTGTTAATTAAACAACTGCATACAACTAGTCAAAAAGACTACTACTAGCTTGTTACATTTCAATTTTCATCTGTTTTAATGTTTCTTGGGACTATGACATTACAGTACAACAATAAGGATAGAGTGATGGCCCAGAGTCATTGTGAGACAAGTTTTGTGACAGCTGATAAACATGTAACATTTGAATTTGATAAACATGTAACTCAACTCAGAAGTGTTTAAATGAATGTGTTTATTACAGACCTGAACATTTGGTTTTTGTTGGTTTGTCATATGTTTTTTTCCAGCAAGTGTTTATGAATTTATACCTCATATGGGGTTACATCATAGTTGTAACTTATTTTTATCAAACATGAAAATGTTCAAAAATAAAATGCACACACACACACACACAATTTTTCCACTTACTCTTCTTCTTGCTTTCTCAATCTCCAGTTTTTAATTATTATTGCGTTCTGTGCCATAAACCACCTTTAAAAGTGTTTGCAGGGAACATTTTAGCCACACTTCATTACCTAATATCAGCCATTTAACACTTTGCTTCAGAACTCAATGTTTATTGTCTTGCCACAGGCAAGGAGTAGGTTATGATGTTAAACCAGAGTTTAAGATTAACATGATTGTTAAGTTAATAAATTACACACGATGTAAAATGAAAGGCGATAGCTCATGAAGGGCAATAGGAGAGTCCCAGCTTTTGTTTACACATGATGGCACATGATGTATTAAAACATTACCAAAACACTGTAATTTGCTATAACTGTCAGAAAGAAAACAAATCTTGAACGAAACATCACGCATCAAACTAAACTGACATGTTTAGTTTACATTTGTCAATGCTTAAGCACACTGTAAATGATAATAATGACTTCTTTTGGTTCAAATGAATAATTGACACTTTTTGATTTATGCACGAGACACAAACAAGAGCAAGGAATATTATTCTGATTTGGTCTGTGTGTGTACACTAATGAGCGCAACATACACGCCTTGGTGCAACGGCACCACCAACCAATGTGTCATTTTGCCTCTCTTGACATTTTCATGGCTTAAAATGATTCATGAATTTTGAGTGTTGTTTTCCCCCCTCCCCCCTCTTTCTATCACCATAATTCATAAATAATGTATTTATTTATCATGAAAATCTGTTTTGGAATTAAAGTCTACCACACTTCAAAGACAGGAAACCTTTGATATGTTTGATTCTCTTAGAATATCTGCTTGATTTATTCAATTTATGCAAAACACCTCCGGGATTATAAAGGTGACATTTGAATATGTTTGAGTAATCTAAATTATATAATAAGAATGGTTGCTGGCCATACTATTAAAGAAACAAGCTAAATCCATAGTTTTGGGTTTGTGTATACCTCAAGAAGTAGTGTGTTACAGATGGCACAGAGCATGTATCTACATGGAGATTTATGTATGTATCTTAAAATGACTTTGCTTTATGCCATCATCTCACTTCCCTTTGCCTCTTGATATCCAAGTTCAGAGGTGTCTGGAGGGAATAAGGCTGTTCTTTTAACTTCTCTGTTCAAAACATCCATAAATTAAAGATTCCCGAATGCCACACACACCACAGCAGCTGGGGGTGGGAATGAGAAATCATAATTCATTAGACAGTGGGCACTGACTAAAGGCTAAATATTATTAAAGGTTTGCAATATATCTAATTTCAATAACAATCAGTGCTTGTAAGTGACTGTACTAATATTGCTTTGTTACAGATAATGCAGATCAAAATAGGCTTTAGAATACAGTCTAATATGCTTGACTGACATTGCAATCTAAATCAATAGTATGCCTAAGAAGATATTCCAATATATATATATATATAAATATAAATGCACTGTGGTTCTTTCAGGGTGGCTTTGCACTGGAGACAGACAATGATTTTAAATAATCTGAGGTCTATTAAGACAAATGAATAAAGAATCCTTTCACAGTATTATACTTAATATGTTTACATTATTTTTAAATTAGAGTGATTGTGAAATAAACACATAAACATCAATGCAAAACAGCACATATTTGAACCAGTGTACAGGTGTATGATTTTACAAACTATTTTACTATCTTAAAAACTATCTTAGTTTGTAAATAAATTCATTTGGAACTGTTGTTTGAATGTGTTCAAATGAAACTTTTTTTAAAATACTGTTTAGGAATCATTTATCTACAGGATAAGCAAATGTAACAATTTTAAAGAATTACTTCAGGCTCATGACATTGACACGATGCACAAACATTTGCAGCAGTTTGCAAATTCCTGCAGGTGGATCAGCTGTGAGCGCTGGAAGCCATTAAAGTCATGGGTTCAGGGTTTTCCTCCTGTAATTTTCCCCTACTTTCTGTCTTTGAATATGGAGAATGGGGCATTCATGTTGCATGTGGGGGTTTGGGGGAAAGGAGATGGGCTGAATGCTTGTCCATCACCCCTCTCAGCAGTTACAGGTGGTCTCATTTTCCCTCCAGCAGATAGCTGCTGCCTTATGACAGCAGGCCAGCAATTTGCATGTTCGACAGACAACAAACAGCCTTGTGCATGTCAAAATAGGTGGCGGAGCGTGACAGCTCCTACACAATGCTGTCTCCTTTTGGCTTGACCCTCCGACCTCTCTGCATGTCTCCCTCACAATCAGGAGCGAGATGGGGAGGAACTCGCTGCCGCCCCCTTCTTCTGAATAAATCTGATACCAATACCATTATCTCTTTTCCACACCACTCCATCAACAGCTACCCCATACCCCTGTGTCTTACCATCACTGCCTCACTCTCTCGCTTTTCTTCTCAGCTTTAAGAGGGGTTTGTTTAGGTTGCTGAGTCTTGGAGGGCACTCAGAAATAGCCGAGTGGGTTATTTACTGTGTGAGATAATGATGTAGTGAGGGTCATTGTCGTGATGTCCCCACACTTCCGTTGAGACAAATTGTAGCATGAGATCTGCCTGTTGATGTGGTGTATGTGTTTATTTAGGACAGAAAGTCTGCGCTATCAACACAGAATTATAAATAAGCATTGTTCCAACCATGAGATATAGCTGAAAATTCTGCATATAGAAACCTACATCAAAAACATATATAAGAATTTGAGTAGTTGCCCAAAGTAGTTTTCTGTATTCAGACTAGCTAATGCTGCTGTCTCATTGAGAAACTATTAACATTTAAGTTATTTAGCTAAAAGTAAAACGTTGTTTTGACTTAATAACAGAATAAATCTGGGAACCTAAGTTTTACTGTAATAGGACAGGTGTTTTCAGCTCACAGCATGCTTTGCAAGCTGCTGCATGTAATAAGTTGCAATAAACCTTGTGACAAAACTTTTAGTTTTACCTTACACCTTGTATAAGCAGCTTTGCATAAAAGCAATGCTTATATTTGCAATTCTGTTCAGTGGCTCTAGCATTGCTAAGTCAAAAAGTTTATTATAATTGTGCTTACCTCGTGTGCAATGAAATATTGCAAGATAATTTTACATTGATCACTTCTCTCAATGACTCATGCAACATCAGAAGTTAAACTGAATGCTTTTTACCAGAATGAATAAATAAGATCTTTCTGTTCTGGACGGCAAATTAGACAAAAAAAAGATGATTCACCGGGCCTATTCTCTCCTGCTTTATCACACCCTAAAAGTGAGTAAATGAACCTCCATTACCAGATAATGATCCTCAAGGAATCCTGACCTTGATTCGAATAGACAGCTAATTGCCTGTTCACACCTGTAACTGTAGTGTTTCTCATCTTTTTAACTGTGAATTAACTACCTCGCCCCAGAAATTTTGAGTGTCACTGCACTGAAATTAGATGTTTGCTAAATTAACTGCCACTTTTTACTCATCGCCTGATATGAACTTTTGCTCACTTACCAGCGTTGATAAGACACTGATTTAAATGAATATTCGTGTACAGCAAAATCTTGCTGAGAGGGAAGCAACAGATTTAAAAAAAGTGTGTTATCACAGCATAGGTTTTAAGTGTATACTTTACATATTTAAGTGGGTTTCTAACATCATGAGTTCATGTTCTAAGGTGCCGTGGTAAAAGTCATGCAACAATCTGTGGAGGTATTATGATAATTTTCATCAGAAAGAATTATCCAATGTTAATCCACGAAACAGTGTAGTTCATCTCAGACTATCACTTCTGTACATACAGGGATTGAATGGTCACACATGTCATTAGATACTGTGGAATGGTTTTGGTTTGCAATATGAAGATATTTTGAAGTTTTTATAGGCTAACACCATGTAGCTAAAACAATTGTAACCCACAAATGAGCCTGACTTTTCTTTTAGGCATTAAACAAGTGCCAAGTATTTTTTTCCATGTGGATCATCATGTAACCACTTTAGTCATCAACATGACTTGTTATTACTGTGTATAACCATGAGAACATAAACCTCCCTGTCAGCATTTAGGCTTGGCAGTTAATGTTAATGTTTAATTAATGCAAAAATGACTAATTAACAACCATGGTGCCTTTGTTAAAGAATTAGTTTAGCACCAAAATTAAATTGTCATCACTTACTCACAGTCCTGTTGTTTTAAAGTTGTATGCAGTGAGTATTTTGTACATTTTGGAACAAGTACATGCTTAAATACTTAAAAAGCAACTCATGCACTGTGTTCCAACAAACAGCGTTTACGCTTTAATGCAGTATAGACAAACATGGATGGATGGTGGGTTTACTATTAGACTAAAATGTGGAAAAATGCAAATAGAGGATTAAATGATAAAGAAGAGTAAGTGATAGTAAACTTTTGACCAATAGTACATAGTGTAGATGCTCTAGAAAAATGAAATGAGGGGTATATATACGTATATAATTTATATATACAGGGACAACGCAACCAAACAGAGCATGACACATGAAGGAACTGGGATCATATGACAAAATGTCATGAAAACATGAACTAAAAAAATAACAAAACCTAAGCAATAACAACAAAAAATGCCCCTGAAAACACATCACTGTAATTGTGGCTTGCTTGACAGCTATAGTGATGATGTAGATGCATCAAGATTCTTCACAAAAAATAAAAACAAATGCATCACATTACCACAATGGTAATTTTCCTTAACATTACAAAAATGTAAATAATAATAATATTCTTGCTTATAAGTTCTTTATAAGTGTGTAAACTAATACTCCAAATGATACTGACACATCTGTCCTCACCCCAACCAATTTCCTCTTTATAATGTCAATTACAATCCAATTTTTAATGTCATCACCCACTCATGTGAGTTTCTACAGTACAGTGCAGTAACTTTTCCCTATACTTAAACAAAGACGTAAATTTGCCTTTTGTTTCCATTGAGACTAAGCATCTGACACTTGAGATTATTTTCAGCGTAACCTTAATCCACTCCAGGATGGCCGTATGTTCTCCTATTTAAAGCTGTTCTTTTATGTGAGGCAGAAAAAAAGACAAACCTCAAAGCCACATCTGAGATGCCTGTAAAATGTGTTGTCACAACACGAGTGGAATGTAAACCACAGAGTGATTCAACATGAAACTCCCTTACTCGCTCTCATGGCTGCAGAACAAAGACAAGAACCCTTGAAGAGTTTATACCTTTAACTAGATCTCCATCATGTCAAGTTGTGTGTGTGTGTTGGGGGTCAATAGAGTCTTTCTATGATTTAACACAGTCTGAGAATGAAGACTTGCTAAATGTGTGTGTTCGGCAGAGAAACAGCGCTGGGGGCATTTTAAAGTCAAAAACCATTAAATTATCTGGTGTCTTGTGTCCGCATTATGGCTTTAAAGAGCTACAGAAGTGAATTCAAGACATCCCAGCAACATGACACTTCATTGAGAATTTGATATATTCACATTGAAAGAGGTAATAATGTCTTCTTTACTTAGGAAGTGGTGTAAGAGAGAAGAAAAAACATGGAATGATAAAAAGGGATTGTGGAGTTTAACCCAGCTCTATATGGTCATAAATACCACCAGACAGGGTGAGTTTAGCATAGCAAGTGTGTGTTTTTTTGTAAAATGTTATTTTTGAGCCATTTACCTTTTATTAACAGGATAGTGGAGTGGAAACAAATGAAACACATGGCGGGGGGTAGGAAACTTGAGATGCATTTGAACCCACATTGTCCACGTAAGCATCATAACACAATGTCAGAGCAGTTTTTTAGAATAAGTACCACCTCAGTAATTTTCATAAAGTTAAACTGCTCTTGGTGCTATAGTACTAACCTACAGGCAAGTTATTTTGCAAAAGCAAGCTTTAATTATCCAAGTTGTTATTTTAAGTTTCCAAGTTGTTATAATGAGCTTTTCAGAGAAAAAACTACTTGCTAGACTGAAAATGTGTCATAAAAACATTTTTGGGAACTCTACATTTTTAGTTGCAAAAAACAAGATTACTGCAATAATTGTTCTTTTGAATTGGTTTTTAACTAGAAGGTACAACATGCAGCAGATTTTAGGTTTGATACCCTAATCATATCATTACTGGCTGAGATTTCTTAAAGTAACAGGACAAATTGTCTTTTTGAGAGTACTGGTGGTTTATGATAGCTGCTGGTACACAAGAATAATTTCTATTCCTGAGAACAGCACAGTGCAAAGCTGGCAGTATTGTGTACCGGTAAGTAGAGGCCCTGTTCAAGCACTGGTGTGGAATGAAACAGTGGCATCTCTCTCCTGTGGCCCCTCCCACCCCATTCCACAGCCCTCAGGGAGCACAGATGAATAATGCAAAAAGAAGAGCAAAGATTTGATCCTAAGCTTTCATAACCTCTCTGTAATACCATTCTTCTGAGACTCACAGGATTTCCAACATAAAAAACCACACAAATCTGACACAACACATACAGCAGCACACAAAAGATCTTATTTACAAGATATATTCTAAGACATATTTACAGTTGTTTCCTTATTGGGAACGTTAGAACAGAGGCACATCAAAAGTAAGCAAAATACATAATTACCGGCATTAATATAATGAGCTCTTTCAGATAAGCCAGCTCCCCCTCAAAGGGGAAAAGAAATGGTGCCTGCAATTAAGCATGTTTTTTTCAACCCAAGCAAATGTATTTAGTAGATAATTAGTCGATAATTTCCCAGGTATGTCTGGCAGCCAGCACAGAATATCATGTTTAGGCAGGTACAAGACTTTTTGAGGATCGCCCTGTGGCAGCTTGGCCTGTTAACATTAATTACAAGTGGAGACACATAGGAAATTCTGTTGGGTGCATGTAATGAGATTACCTCTTTATTTTTCACTTTAATTAAAACCGATTTCTCTGTGTGACCCCATCACCGTCTGCCTCCCTTTCACCCTTTTCACTCTCTCCCTAGTTTGGTAGTTTCACACCCGGCATGTTAAGATCCTGGAAGGTGGGGTGGGGGGTTTAGGGTCTGTCAGGTGTCTTTGCCTTTCATAGGAATAAAGGGAAAAGAGTGAGTACTTCAGACCCTGGGGCAGTTCCTTGCATTGTGGGATTTTCCTAACAGTCTCAGAAGAGGTTTACATTTTCTTCAGAACATGGGCGAGATAATCATAGATCAAAACAAATTACCCATCTGCAGTCTGGAGACAGTGTGCTGTCAGAAGCCCTGGGTTATGTAAGATTCAGAGTGCCGGTAACTGGGCCAGGATCTACAGATACTGTCTGAAACCCTTTACTCAGATCTTCTTGGGTCCAAATGGGAGTGCATAGCAAATTGCTGTATAATATATGGCCCTGGTAACCTCTGCAAGAACAGCACGTACAGATATTATTAGGTGTTAATTAGTCTCTGGCCAAGGACTTGCATTTAGAAACAAGATGCATGTAAAAATATCAGAATGTCCTAGAGTTCAAGTGACTTATGACAGCATGGAACCGAGCTGTTCTATTTAAATGTGATGTTGTTAGTATTAGTAGGTATGTGTGGGTCTTGGACACACATTTTTATGTTTAATGTGAATTCAAACAATTCACATATTGATTTTATTGTATTTCCAGTTACATAAGATCTAATGATTCATGCCTACATTACATTGATTATGTTTCCTGTGGCTCAGATGCATTAACCCATATAGCAACACATACAGTAGCTCTATAACAATCCTAAACCAATATATAACATATAAATCTAAAATGTGTGATTTCCAAAGAAAGAATTACAGAGTGAATATTGCCATACATTACACCTATCAATCAATAGTGTTTCACTTATTACTTGGATAATACTTAAGTGTAATCATATGTATAGTGTAAATTGCTTTATTTATTCCCACCTGGAAATACATTATCAATTCAAAACTCATTGCACTGTGGACACAAAAACACTGAACACTAGAACAGAGACAAAAAGTTGTGGTTGAACTCTCTTGAGGGACTCTTTAGAGAGCTGCTGTGTGCTGTTTTTCACTAAGACCACAGGCTGAAACTATGTGTTTTCAGATAAATGAGAGCACTTGTATGGCTTTTCTCTGTGCTCAATTCTATCTCAGCCCAGTCACCTTTGGGCAAGAGGTTCATGTAATTTATGTTGAACTCTGTCTCACAGGCTCTAATGTGGTCTCTGTGTTTACAGAACTGATATGTGGTGAGGTGAGACCCCCAGCAGCCATGTCCAATAGTTTGGCCTCTTTCTTTAGTTTCCTGCATGGCAGTTTGGTCATCGTAAGTTCTGTCTTTAGAAATGTATTGTCCTGTCAGGAGTAACAGTCTGGAAATATCTGCTGGTGGTTTATTTGAGAGGGTAAAAAAATTGTGGTATGGCTGTTACTTGGGTTATTGAGATCTAAGTTTATTTTTGGATCTCAAGACCTTCAGCGTGTCTCCCTGAATGACAATCATAGATGCTGAGTGACATAAATTGATATGGAACGACATTCAAATGTTGCTATGGGAGTTGGTTTTGTGCATGCTTGCCAGTTTTGTGCATGATGGTTTGAAAATGCTGGCTTAGATTGTCATGCAATATGATTGTTTAGCTGGATAGAAAGTGATCTTGTTTTGTTTTCACACAGAGTAAAAATACGCTGAGCTTGGCTTCTGAGACTGCAGGGAATCATAACCACTTTATATACCGTGAATGTATGATTAGTATCAAAATATCAATACTTGAATATTAAAACAATTAAACAAACAAACAAACAGATACATAGATAATAATAACAACAACTTTGATAATAATAACAACAATCTTACTTAACAAGATTTTACAATTTATTAAAGAAAATGTGAAGGGCACATAGCATTATGTTGCTAGGGTGTTGGAGGTGCTTGCTAGGGTGTTGAAGGTGTTGCTAGATAGTTATGTAATAAGTAAAGGTAGTTAGGTAGTGGTCCAAGTCACAACAGACCACCCCAAATTCTTCTGATATTATACAGATATCAAGTTCCCCTTTTATTGGAGTCAATAAGATTTTTATCACCATAAATCTGATGACTCTGAAAATTAACAGCCTACCTGTCCTCAATAAGCTACATGATTTAAAGCATCAATCATATCAAGAACCCCAACCACAGACATAAACGGAATAGTTTTAAATGTTTTTTTTTAAAAAAAACTTCCTGCTATCATTTTAGTGTGATAGTTAGAGTCGCAGCCAAAAGACTTGGATTTTAAAATAGACATCAATAGTCAAAAACCAGCACATGGACCACGGCTCAGAACATTATCAGATGTCTTGGATCATCTGCTTATAGATCCAGCAGTACAACACTATTTGAGAATGAGTGCCACACAGTCATGCCAGCAGTTTTGGTGTCACACTGCTAATGACTTTCTCACCATGAGGATTTGGGTTTTAAAGTCATCTCATCACTTAGCAATCTTAAGCAACACCTACACCAGCCTTCTGCTATAGTCAACACACTCTAGGGCAGGCAAGTTCAAAGAGATCTTTCTATAATAGCTTTTTACCATAGTGTTCACCTTGCCTTCAAGCCACCCAAGAACATTCAGAATGTAATACTACCTTACTAAAAACTATACAGTATAGACTGTATGCTGCCCACAGTTTCAGTTCTTTAAAGTAAACTGAAATATAAACATTGGGTTTTATGCCACAGTTTATATTTCAAACAGCTGTGTTAAATGGTTGTCCATGGTCTCCTTACTTTTGTCACAAGAAATTGTCTTAACATCTTTTTGACCTAACATTAATTATTCGTTATAATAAGATAAAGTTATTGAATGAGGTTTAGGGTATTTGATTACAGGATACAGTAACCCAATAGTAAGCACTGTTGCATATTACCAATTTCGGGTCACGCAATCAGCAAGTCATTAGGTCACTTGACAAGACTGAATTCTTCAATTTAAATGTGTGTACTTATATAGAATTTTATAAGAAATTAATTTACAAATTTGTAAACAATTTTTTTAGGAAAAATGATTACCGCTACTACCACTACTACTATGTATATTGGTTAATTTTAATAATTTTATCACAACATGCAAGTCAATGTATGTGAAGCTCTTTTTGTTGCTAACAGGTGTAATGTAATTAAATTTTTGTCAAAACAGTTGTCTGTGACAGCAAATACATAATGTTCAAATTACTATAATTATATTAAATAACATTATATAGCTTAATTTTGATAATGATTACAGTTCAGAAGTAATTTACTAAGCATTTAAACTGTTGTTTGCATATTTCCAAACTGACGGTGTGAAGCATAGCTGCATGTCTTAGCCACAGTTGGGGGTGTTAGCCATGCCAGATTCGCTGAGATTGCCAGGGCAAGCAGAAAAGTTGGATGCTCAGTTTGTGTCATGTGAGACTTTGTTTTCAGACATTTGTGTCATCGCTTGCACACTTTTTTCGACACTGCATTCGCTTGCTCTCTTGCCCTCTTACTGCATCTTTATGCTGATGGCAGCTTTGCCAGGTCTGCCAATTATGCTGGATGAGCAGGTGGCACCTTGCAGGTGGTGGGCTAATCCTTATAAAGATCTCACTTCATTAAGAAATCCGTTTAATGTAGCCAGTAGATTGATAAATCGTCCAAACTGAAAGCAGACTTTGTGCCAGGTTTCTTGCTCTGAGTTGACCCATGGCAGGGAAACTCTGTCTGTTGTATGTTTGCATATAAATATAAGCCTGTTTTGTGCTAGACAGATTGTGGAGTTGATAAAATCGAGGATAAAATAATTTGCTCCATCTTTACTTTGACTTACAAAAAAGTTTTCTGGCTACAATTTATTGAAGTGTCTCTGGCTAGTTCCTGAATGTAAATTGCCATTATAACTAATTAATTAAATAGCTGTTATTCGTGTTAAAATGTGCATTTATTTCTTATAGATCTATATATTTATACTGTATTTTTTTTCAGAATTGTTTTTAACAAAAGATTCTGATTCTGTGACAGACAGAAATACAGATTACTGTAGATTTTCAAAGAAAATATGTCAGAGGTGGATCAGGTCAGTCCAGGCCAGGATTTCATACTTAGAAGTTAGGGTTTGTTCAGGTCTATAACCTTAAATATTAAATATATAACAGTAATAGTGATTCTTATCTTAGCAAGCATTTATTAAGTAATTAAATATTTCAGTGTGCTATAGTAAAATATTTAAAAAAGTATTTAGAGTATTTACAAATTAAAGATAAAAATTTGGACTGAATGGTCAGAAAATGTCTCATTCAATTAAGTGACATTTACACTGTAACAGAGTGACATCGCCCTCCTGGTCCAGTCGCAACTGTGTTTTCCACTGCTTTGAGAAACATCAGTTTGTCATAAACTATAATGAGGCCGAGCTTTAAAAGATGACAGATTCTGGCATAGCTTACACAGAGATGCTGTCACCACGGTAACAGCTCGGCGTTATGCTGCGCTATTGTGCAATCAAACATTAAATTTTTTTCCTCTACTGCTACCGTGTGCGTAACTATTTGGTTTTATCTGTGGCTGGGAGTCCTGTCAGAATCTGACAGAAGAAATCACCTTTTCCATCAGGTTAGGCGCTTAATTACTGTCCCCACACATCAAAACAAATGTCAGTTGAAAGAGCAGCACTCACAGGCAGGCCGGACAACACCAATGTGGTGTTAGGCATCACGTTGTTTAATGGGTCTTTTTTTGAGTTGTCAACTGTGTCTGGGGTTGTGTTGTTATTTGCAGCCACAATCAACTGTCTGTAACAGGTTTAGAAACATTTTTATATTTTAATTGTATGCAGAGTCTGGTTACCTAACAATGTGTCCATAATATACGTGTTTTGTTTTAGTTTAAAGGCTTTCATTAGTGTGATATACTGAATTTGGATCACCAAATGCAAATATAAGCACAACCCTAACTAAACATATGCAAAACTTATGTATTTTCAAAATCAACCAAATATGAGACACATTTCTGTTATGAAATAATATAGAATATAGAACATGTTGGTGGTCTAACAACTACATTTTCTGCTAGCACTCTGCTATAATGTTAAAAATAAATATAAACTCAGTCACAATCATTAACTAGTCAGTTAATTAATGATAAAAAGTTGACTAATCAGCCATCCTGTTTAATTAAACTGTATTTACTGTTAGAACTGGTCATAATGTAAAATGTTACAATGCTTGTGGTCCCCAGTTTGCATCACCCAGGACTGCAGAGGGCAGTGTAATCTTAACACAGCTGTCTGCAGGATGATTACAGCCAGATACACACCATTTAGCACCTCAGCAATGCTCTTATTCCCTGGGAACTCGCTCCCTGACCTTTATATATTTGTTACCCTGAGAAATTGAGAAGTTGGTGCTGTGTTGGCTGCAAATCTGTGGGGAGAGTGTAATAATTAGCAAGTGTTCGGTTTGTGATTTCTAATGTCCCTAATGTTGTAAGTGAAGGCTGGATGTGTTTACGTTACAGTATGTGAAGCCCGGCACATTTTTTGGCACCTTTCATGAAGGAGAATTGCAGAAGGTGATATTTACACAATTTTTGCTTTTCATTACCAAACAGCAGAACCTTGGCCAGCATTTGAAAGGATCTGCTGGGGGTGAAGAAAATGACTGCAGAGAAAAACATCTCACCCTAATGTAACCGTCCAGAGGCACACACAATTATTTCCACTATATTTGAACCTCTCATGTTTAATTGCGTGAAACCGGTGGGTTTTACGAGCCGCTTCTGACCTATGTTTCCCTTTGTATTTTGGTGAATGATCTGTGAGATCTGGAGGATTGTGCGAGAAAGGTACAGCTCTCCTGTACCATCTCTGTCAGAACCTAAGATGAACTCTTGTCTTTTGCAGAAGGCGCACATAAAGTAATCCACCTGTGGTGCAGTCGGGCTCACAGTGTTTCTGCTTGTGTTTAAGAGAGTTTTAGATTTAGTCTTTACCTTCTCATAACTTGTCTGGGTGGAACACATTCCCACATGTTACACAGTGAGGGGTGAGCACAATAACCACAATCCAACCTGGCTGTTTAAATGAAGTCAGTTTAATTACTTTTAAGTAAACATGCCTTGTTTTATGCAAATGAGGCTTAGTAGATTGAAACCAGGCGGAAGATGGAATTTTAATTAAAAATGTTTGTGAACATTTCTAGGAATCTTGGCTGCAGTAATTTATTGGAAGATAATAAAGAAAAAGAAAAGGCTGTTCTAAATAGGCTTATATACAGGCATGTATATAATGTAGTCAGGCAACTCTGCAATACTATAAGCAGACACAGGCGTCTGGATCATAGGTACCAGCTCATTCCTCACAATCTAGTTCTCAGAAGTGCTCAACAAGATTCCTGATGATCATTCAGCAGTGCCTTTGTTGACAATTTGCATAATTCTATTTCTGAAGAAGGCACTAAAATGACACAGACAGAATGCGCAAATATCACTATCGAGCTGCCATTTATTTTTACTGAACCCCCAACCCCCCTCCCCCTGTGTTTGTGTGTTTTTGACCTCTGCTTTAGCGGTATGTCCTCTAAGCTGACAGTATTCTCCTCCAACCCCTTGTGTTAGCTCCAGGCCTTCAGTCCCAGATGGGCCACCCCACATCCCCTACCGCCCCTCCCCCTGCCCCCTTCCTCTGTGGCAGCGTTAGCCCAGCAACCCTGCGCCCCATGCCTGTCAAAACTCAAGCCAGGGTCAGACAAACACTAATCAGGGATAACAGGGAAGTCACCGAAACAAGAACTCTTGACACATTTAAACAAAAATTGTCAGAAAAACAATAACTGCAATAACATGTCGGAATCAGAAAGGATGTCCAAAAGTTTGTCCATAAAATCACAGAATCGCAAAAGTTAATGGAAACTTAACACAGTAAAAATGTAACACCTGCAGGTGTGTGAATGTTTGCCACAGGAAGCTGTTCTTTATTATTCACACCTTTAAACAGGCTGTAGACATTGATTAACTCATGCTGATTGCATTTCTGAAGAAATCTGAAGCCAGAAGAGTTGCTATTCAAAGGCATTCAACACAATCACAGAGCACAGCAATAAAATAGTTTTCTCATTTTGTAAAAAATGAATAAAGTTTTATTTTAATGAAAATATTATATTTTAATTGTAAAAAAACACTTGATCACTGTTTTTTCAGACAATATCCATATCAGATAATATTTCTAAGAATACCCCATATTTTTGCCTTATTAAATTATATATTTTTAAATTTAAATATTTGTTTATTTTTTATTTGAATCACATACAACCCTGCAACGAAACTTGCTAAATTGTGTTCATGTAGCTTGATTAGTGGAGCATTGTGTTAGCAGCACAAAGGTTGTAGGTTTGATTCCCAGGGAGCATGTTATAAATTCATTATAAATACATTGTAAGTTGCTTAGGATAAAATCGGTGAATAACTGTAAACTTGATTCAGATAAAGTATAGTGCAGATAAAAATAAAGCAATATGCAAAAAAATAACCAGTGCTTTTGTGAAGGCGAGGTTGTCTAACAACTAGTCACTCTAATACAGTATAAGTCATCTGTCACTGTTTTAACATCTTAAATAGGTTCTGAGAATTCACACAGTGTCAGCAAGAAAAAAAGAGCAGAAATAAGTCTGATATGTGGAAATTTATGGAGTAACGATATTAAGTACAAATAGCTTATTAGAGTTAATCAGACACACTCTAGCAGCTCCACTGCCTTAACGCCTCCATAAAGGCCAGAGTGGATGACCGGCCCCAGGCATCAGACTGAATGATCGGCCTGACCTCCACAGAGCCAGCCTTGGCCCCATACTGGGCATTATGACATCTTGGTTAAGATTAGAGATTATTTTTTGCTTATTTAGTATTGTTTAAAAAAGCTTGTGTGTTTAGATGTTAAAAAAACTTAATAAAACCTAATTTAAGTTACTCATGACGACTTAATATTTAATAATAATATTACTATCTCAATATCTAATAATCTATCTAACATATATCTAACACTTTTGCTCATTCTAAGCCTAATGCTGCAACATTGGCCCAATCAATGCGTTTAGAGAGGGACTACGTATTCTTTCAAAAACAACTTGA
The DNA here is from genome assembly GCA_036877545.1 of Yasuhikotakia modesta. Classification (NCBI taxonomy): domain Eukaryota; kingdom Metazoa; phylum Chordata; class Actinopteri; order Cypriniformes; family Botiidae; genus Yasuhikotakia; species Yasuhikotakia modesta. Next base: position 35,274 of record JBAJNP010000550.1, read on the forward strand.
AAACAGTTTTTAATCCAGTCATTATTTTTGCGGTTTTACTCACAAAACTAATAATACAATAATAGTCAACTAATAGTATTTTTTAATATTTTTTAATTTAATTTATTTCTATAGGCTTTACAAAATTTTTCCATCTTGTCATACCCCTGTTTGGACTGTCTGTTTGGTTTCTTCCTTATCATGCCCATATTTGGATTTCCTGTCTGTGTAATGAGTCCCACCTGTCTGTAATAGACTTTGTAATTATTGTGTTCTGTGCACTTATCTGATGTTAGCGTTATGTTGGGTGTTTCTTATGGTCCTGCTATGTCCTGCCTGTTCATGCCTTGTTGACCTGTATTGTCTGTGGATTATATCTATTAAAACATGTTTGATTGGATTAATGTTGTTTCAGGCGTGCCTTTGAGAGCCCCATGTGACACATCCTTGCAAAATAGCTTTACAGAAAATACATTTTAAAACAAATGAAAAATAAGAAAAGAAAAATATGCAAATACAGAAAACAGGAAAATAAAACTTAAAATACATATCAATGCATTTTTAATAAGATGTACATTCATGTTGCAAACTGTAAAAATAATGGGAATAATAACTAATAGTCTAATCAAATAACGCTGAATGTTGTCTGGTTCATTATGTTTATCCATTGTTTTATATAACTGCTTAGAGTTTACACCTAATGGGCGTTAAAGAAGCTGTAAATGCAGTGCTGGAGAGCTGCCCTGTTTCTGCAGTCCTGCTTCTCTTTTGATTAGGACGATGGCAGTGATTTTGAAATTTCAATCAGATGCTTGTTAATTATTGATGGGCTTTTCTTACCCATGAGAGGAAAGCAGGGCTCTTGTTTCCCTCCACGGCTGTGCTGGAGGACACAGGGAGAGTTCAGTGGGGTCAGGAGGTCAGTTCCTCTGATGTGTCTGCTTCAATAAACCCCTCTGTGTTTAAAATGCCCATAAAACCCTACATCACTTTTCAGGTTTAGCTTTCATAAGATACCTGAAATTTGTATTCCAAATTATGCACATTCTGTACTTCCAAGTTATTTTAAAGGCAGTTTAACTCCGAATGGAGTTTTACAGGATCTCCAATGATGAGAAAAATCTTCAGCTTTGTGGGGCATTAGCGAGAGTGACAGCCCTGATAAAAGCGCGAAAGGTACCTTTAGGCCAGTGCGGTAACATCCACTGTGTTCAATATTCCTGGCAATAAAGCAGGATTAGAGATCTTTTATTGTTGAACTCAAGAGCTGAATTGCTTTTTCAATCAGAGTTTATAGACTTGGCTAGATCATTACATTTGTTCAAACAAACCCGACAAAGAAACCTGTGTCCACAGCACACAAAACAACATTAACCATGTGTTTACTATGTGGGGCCAGTGTTCTGGAAAATTCCATATATAGACCAAAAGCCCAGTGATAGTACCTAGTATCTACAGGATATGTTAAATGATAATATAGTCATTCACAATGATAAGTGTCAGTTTGGAGAATAGCTAGCAAGCTTAATTTATTCAAATAACATAATGAAATGTCTTAGTGTATATTAGATGTGTTCAACAACACATTCTTATGTTTACAGTTCTGTGTCTGTAATTGTCACAGTATACTAGAACTTACTACTTAAAGTATATTTAAATATACATTTATGGTAACACTGCATAAAGCAGTGTCGCTTTGTACAATACATACAATAGTGCAGATATCAGTGGTAAGAGCTTAAAAATGTATATTTTATACATATCAACTTTATAAGAATCATCAAATAATTTACTAGAAATTTTTTATTCCTGCTCCAAACATCCACCATCTTGTTGCTTCCTCCTTCCCTGCATGCTTTAAAAACAGTGTTAAGTTAAAGGTGAAAATGAAGGAAAAAGGAAGGCTGAAAAAAGAGGTAGTCCATCTCTGGCTGGTCCAGGTGTCAAAGCTGATCATACTGTAAGAGCATTTGGGGAGTGTGTCTACCTCTGCACTTAGCCCTTCTGCCAGATGGTTATTAAGACAGAATAAGCTGGTGACTTTTCAATTCCAACCATAATTTGTTTCTGTATTGCATTTTCCGACAGCAGGACGTGATGGAATTTTTCCTCACCATGGTACTGGAGAGGGTAACTCCTGCCATGTCTTGTAATAGGTTATCACAAGCTATATCTTTTGCAAAATAGAAACCTGGACATATGTACATCTGTGGTAGCGTGTCGCAGCCCTAAATATACTGCAGAAATGCATTTGTGGCTCTGATTGGTGTTCTCCTATGTCTCTATCTCTCTGCAATGCATCTCTCTCTGACTTTATAAATTACAAGGTGAAGTCGGTTTGCAGTGTGAGACACTTCTGTATTGTTGTTTCATTAAATAGATGAAAGAGAATAGATGAAAAAGAGTGTGTATGAGTGTGTGGGTGAGTATGTGAAAGAACCATGTAAAGGTTAGATATAAAATATAAAACCAGGGGAATGATTATTCTTGTCATATGCACACACGTGCATTCTCAATATGTGTAGACACAATACAAAAACACAATCAAATCTGCAGCTAGTAAGACTGGGGCAAACCTGTTTCTTGGTTGAGCTCACAAGCATCTTTATGCATCCCAAATGTAACTCACACTCAGGTATCACATTTTGGAGCTACTTTTATTGACAGTCAAAATCTAAAGAAACAGGGAATTACTGCGGAAAAGACAGGGATTTGAACATGATAAGGTGCCTGAGCTTCACCACAATATGTTTTTGAAAACCTGATACAGAAATGTCTTTAAATGCCAACACAAGAAATTGCTTGTGTTCAACCTGTATTATTATTCTGTGTTTGTCTAGTGTCTTTCTGATTTTGTCGATGGCACACCAGTCATGGTAAACGTGTGAAGAGGTGAGCTCGGAACTCATAACAAACTTCATCCAGCTGAATGATTTTTAAGTGAAAGCTCTTTCCTAGCTCAAACAAAGCCAGCTGGCTTTATTCCATTGTTCAAACCTCACAAGGCCTCTATGATGTATAAAGCTAAAGAATAAGCCATGTCAGAGGTGTCAGATATTGACCCGGCTGGCTGCAAGCACTTCGCCATGTTACTGTCTATAAATCGTGCTTATGTGCAGTATTTCATCAGGCCCAGCTGACATGCCTGTTGGGATTGACGCCTCTACACTTCATTTGTCTGCACTATAATCCTTAACATATTTTCTCAGGCTCAGACCCATCTCCCACTTGATTGCCTATTGGCAACAAATCAAAGCTGAATAATATATGGGAGTGTTTTTAAGGGCCAAAGGCTTGACCAGATAGCCACAGATCTTGCTTAGCAAGTATACATGTGTTTGCTGCAAGAGCTGGTGAAGATGCTATCGATCGCCCTGGGAGACAAGAGCTGGACAAAGAGTGATTTTCCTACAACTAGATCCTTAGTTAACGCCATCAAAATTGCAAACGGACAGCAGAGTAGGTGCACATGTGACTCTGGCTCCTTCAAGCTAACTGTGCGAGGTTAAGTAATAGAAAAACAAACGCCATAATCAGCCTAGCCCTCGTCTTCAGACAGCTTTTCAACGCAATGTGTGTGGATCAGAGAAAGTTTGTTTTTTTCCTTCAGGGCTATTCAATAAATGAACGCAGGAGAGGGGGCCTGGCTCACCCCAACAGAGTCTTTGAAATGGGTTTTGTATTGATTTTTGTAACTAGCCTGTTAGCTGACGTTATGCCGTAACGTGTGAGTTCTAGATGGGGCCTGCCCGGAGCAGGTCATTGAGGTGATAACTGTCATTTGGTGGGACAGAAAAGCAATCATAGCTTTTTCATTACTTACTGTTTTGTCCCCCTCGCTAGCTACCAGTGGGATCACTTGACATATTACGGCTTCTGTGATTTACCTGCACTCTTAAATTAAGTGCTGGAATATCAAGCTGTAGCTTTGGAAAAATACTCGATGTCAGGGGATCAAATGCCCTGTAGGTCAAAGTCATGAACCTGCAGTGGTGCACTCATCAATTTCAAACTTGTATGGTTGTGTTCTTTGAGGGGCAACAGAGAAGTTTGATTATGGTTATAAGGGTCATGGTCTGTCTTTCCATTTCACCCATAACATCAGCACAACAGTTTTATTGTGCCTGCCCAAAAGTCCTTCTATATTTTCTCTTTGTTGGTCACTTCACAGATAGGCTGTCAATGTGTGCTTACATTTTTTAAAATAATTACTAGTTGCTGAAAATATAAAACATGTAAATGCTGAAATACATTTTGGGAACACTTGGAGAAACTGATCAAAGAATAGTCAAATTCTATTGTAATATACAGTTAATAGTATTTTACATTGCTGTAACTAAGATGATGTATGAAAAGAAAATGATCAGGCCTAACATACAGAGGAAAAATAGAACGTTACCTCAGTACAATAATCAAACAGCTTCCTGATTAGTATGTACACAATAAAAGGCCATTTTAATAAAGCAATCAGTTGTGAACCTTTAGTGTAAAAATGCTTTTTATCCAAGCCTAAAATGCTGAGAAAATTTGTAGGTTGAGTTACATGAAAAGTAAAAATCTTTAAAAAATCTTTTTTAAATGTACTACATTTATGGCAACATTTACTCAACCAATAATTGGGAGTTTGGGTTGTGATATTGTCTGTATAACTAATAGCAGACATGTGTGAGGAGGTCTTCAAAAATCTTATTTTCACAATTCTGTTTGGGGAAACTAGTGGCAAAGAATGTCATTTTGTCTGTTGAGTCAGTAAATATGTATGTCACTTTGAACCATTGGCTGTGAACTAAATGGTAAAGCTGTGTTTATTTTTCAGTGGGCTGTTACCATTTCATCATAAAGAAAAGTCATACAGTTTACCTAGCACAATATACAGCTTTTAAACAAATAAAACCTTTTGTAGCACATTTCAGATGCACACTTCTGTTCTGTCTCAGAGATAAGACTCATGTTGTGACGTTTCTGAAACAAAGGTTCACCTTTCCAATTCATGTACACACTTATCATCGCTAGGAAGAAAACAAAGATGATCAGGCCATTAGGCCACTTTCTGGCCTTGAAAAGCATTATTCTAGCATTTCATTTCACGTAAAAAGTGAAATAGTGCCACTATCTGATAATGTCATTAATGAGTAGCATAAGGTTAGTTCCCTTACATCAGCTGTTCAATGTGACCCCATTATTCTCAATCAAGTCATCCATTGCGACGCCCCGCCAAGGGTCCTTTGCCCCCCGATCCTGCTGTATGCCTTCCAGGAACCCGGCCTCATCTTCCGCAGCGGAGAGGAACACAAACGCCATTCTCTCCAAAGGTGTTATGGACTGTTATCAGCAAGACCATTCCATGGATGGCTGCCCTAATTGAGAATAATGAGGGTCACATTGAACATATGGTCGCTGTTGTGTCCCCCTGCCCCATGTCTTCTCAAAAAAGAGCTTCAGTCAAAACTTCGCCAGACAGGAAAAAACGCATAAGGTCCATGCAACATCACAAAGGACATTTGCCATAAACTTTGCTGCAGTTTTTAATGAGTAGTCGCCCACTGTTTGGGTGTAGGGCATCGCCGCGGTCAGTGGCAACATCAGGGATCCTCTGAGAGTTGTGGAAACCGCGGACTAAGCACTGCTGATAGCAGCTGCGCTCAGATCAGATGCAAGATGACCAGTTGCTCTTCATTAAAGAGACTTTGGTTTGTGTCATTGAGAGTGGAAGAGGACTCAGCAAGCCAAATGCCCATCAAATGTGCTTGCCGACCCATATTTAGTAACTTGTAATATCTGTCTGCATAAAACACTGATCAAATAATTTTTGACCTGATGTCAGAAGATGTGTGTCATGCGCTAGTGGCACATGTGAAATCCAGAGGTTACATGCATTATATATATATTGTGTGAGAATTTAAAGAGAGAAATTATAGCTCTCAAAGTTGGCCATGTGATCTGCTTGCATTTCTGAATAAATCTCGGGAGCCTGACTGAACGTGTTACATCTTTTGTCATTTAATACGTGTTGCGAAAGGTTTTCTCATGCACATTGTCAGAACCCTGGATTTTTCTTACTGTCTTTTGATGAATGCAATGCTAAAATCTTAGATAAGTCTACAGAAGAAAGTAGAAGCCATGTTAATGACAGAAGGAAGATAGACATTTTTAGGTTTCTTTTAGTATAAACAGCAAAAAAAGAACTTTAAATAGCTTTTTAGGCCATTAGGGACACAATATATCACACAAAGTGCAGTATGGTCCACAGCTATGTACAGTTAAAATACTGTTAAAAATACATGGCATTGTGTTGGCACTTAAGTTATTACTATGGTAATCAACATAATAAATATACTGACTATACTGTCTGGATCTGTTGGATCTGAAAACAGTTGGATCTGTTTTCATTACTTTTAAAATGACAGTGTAGACAGGCAGCCCTAAAAATCAGATTTATACACAAATCTGATTTATGTGCACTGAGCAAATCCAGAGTCCCTTATGGTCTAAGAGGGTTAATTTCCTCTAACCAGCTTGATTAATTCTGTATTAGGTTGCAGTGAGTTGATTAAGATTTCAATTAACACACCTCCTCAAACCTCACACTACATGTTATTGACACCACTCTGCTTAGACTTAGCTATTTTTTGGGGGGGGGCAGTTACTATTAACATCATCTGCTCTGTGTTTTGCTTGGTTGTCAAATCACAAGAGTAGCCTTAGAAATTGGACCCATATCCCACAGCATTATCATAGCAGTCATGGATTTCCATATGACATTTATGGTCAAATTGTAAAAGTGTCAATTGATTTGTCTGCATCTCAGTTACATGTATAGCATCTTTAGAGGACTAAATTTACAGCCAGTCCTGACCCTAGTGGCTACTATACTAGTTAAGGTATTACAGCCAATAAGATGTCAACTGCTGATCAGATTTCAAGTTGGAACAGGTGTAGCAAAGATATCTTAATACCATAACCAGAATCTGTGAATTTGTTCTAAGCAATAATGTTTCATAGCCCTGAAATGCGTAATCTTCACATGTGAAATTCTGCGGTTGTCTGGGGTGATGAATGAGCAATTACGTCAATATCCTCTTCTTAAATTCACCATCTGACATAACTTAGTCCATAACTTAAAATACAACACTTGGGGCTAAGATTTGAAAACCTTTTTCTAAAACGGTTAATTGTTGCAAAGCATTTAATTAAACATAAAGCCATTTTATTATTTGTAAAAGTACACCTGTGAAAAGCGATGCCCTTAATTACTTATATATGGTGAGAATGAACACTTAGAACTATTCAGCCTTCATTTAGCAGCTCAGACTGAACCCTTTGTACAACAGTCAGACGTTGCTGACAATGAAATCTGAATATTGCCTTGCCACTGAGGCCCCTGGGAAATAACTCTCCTTGCTGAATGTCCCTAATTGAATTCTATATTACTAAACAGAGTTTTCTGTAATGTGAATTCTCTGTAGCTTGCCCAGACAGGCACTAATGTTTCCGATATCAGCCTCGGGAAGACTCCTGTTGACTCTGAGTCAATCTGTTGCTGTCAAGCAAATCTGCATGTTAATGTACATTTTTAGTGAATAAGCTGTTTTGGAGGGAAATGTAAATGTAGGGTTCAACTAAATCCTATTTTTCCAACAGTAATGACACTTAAAGCTTGTCATAAACAAATTCTAAGTGTTGTGCAAGTTTGCACTTGGCACAATAATTCAACAATTTAATCAATCAATCATGTTCTCCAGTAATTTAGCAAAAATAACTGGCGTTTTAGTAGTGTTTTTACTTGTTAAAATTAAGTCCTTACAATTTAATCCTATGTCTATAAAAAGGATGAGCAAAACCATTAGACTTGCAATGCAGGAGGGACCTGAGCCTAGTAATCTAGTGAAATCATACAGACTTGATTGGTGGACTTGTTTACTTACACTGTTAATTAACTACCTAGCAACCATCCGGAAGACAATAGAAACCACATAACATATAACAATGTTCATGTAACCACTCAAAATTATTGCATAAAAATATGCATGCAGCCACCCAGAACACTACAGCATCCTGGTAAGTTAAATGTTTTTAAATTAAGTTACATTTTATTTCAGTTTTAACTACTTAATATCATTATTGTGCCAAAATGCATCACAGTATTTCAGATTTTTGAAATCTGCAACATTTTAAACGTTTTTTTAATGGGCGCTTAAGGATCAATTAACATCCCACTATGTGACCAAGAATTGGTGAAAATCTTCATACTTCTGCATTCTCAAAAAAGGCAATGACAGATCAAAAAAGCAATGAGGAAAGAGGGCATCCCTCAGTGCGTCTGTAACCTCCATGTGAACCTCTCTCATCAGCTCGCCTTCTGGAACACAACCTTCCACACAGCCCTGGAAAACTAACAGAGATAGTTTAGCCATTTTAGCTGAACGTAAAAATAAACAAATGTTCACTTACTCCCACGGTGAAAAATGTCAGTTTTCCATGCAGGGCTGACATGGAGCAGGTTAAATACCTTGTGTTGTTGTTTCTGGAGATGGTAAGTGTCTAGTAAAAAGTTCATAGTAATGATAAATCTCTGACCCTCCCCAAACCCCTCTGCAGCCAGCCTTTCTGCAGGCTGTAAATTACAGTGCCCTGCCAGCATTCTTTGATTTCTATCGCACATAAAACATTGTGATTCGTTCTTACGCACAGAAACTGCCACTGTTTTGTCTGTCTAGCAAGAATCATTCTCGCTAAAAAATATATATTTTAGTGTCTGCAACTTTCTACTTATTCAAATGATAGGGCTTTACAAAATATTTCATTTGCGTACTTTACACCATTTTGCTGTCTACGACTTTATCACGACTTTGAAAGGTAATGTGTCTTTCCGGGACATAATGCACAGATTTCACAGAAAAAACACAGATAGGTAGTCTAATATAAACATCTGGTGTTTGGCTTATATTTCAAGTATTTGCCAATTTAAACAGAGCAGTACAACTTGTGAAAACAAAATGATGTCTAAAATGTTGCTCACGTTAGCTTTATTAGTGTTAGACAAACATGAGATGCCCTGTGGACTAGCTCAAGACTTCATGCTTCATGACTCAAATCTATTCAGATTCAAATTTAGAGTGTTATGTTTCATTTGTGTGTAATGCCTAGAAATGACTGCATGGCTGAGGGGAAATGCATACTGACTTGGTGTTAATATGTTTATTGCTGCGCCAAAGCAGAGATAGAAACCACATTGAAATCATTCTATAAAATCTGTAAAAATGCGTCTAACATACAGTATCAGTGCTGTATTGCTGCATGTACAATTTATTTAAAGCAAAATATGCAGATTTATCATGCAGTCTAACAAGCAAGGTTATGCATTAGTTTATTTATTTACGCATCAATTCTGTTAACAATAAATAGACTTTAAGAAATAGATTCATGATTTTTAAAATAATAGAAATCATAATGAGTTGTCATAATGACATCATCTTCTGGAAATTAAATTAAAATGAATTAATTTGATTGTTTATAAATATTTTAAAAAAGGTTTAAACAATGCAGGAACAATACAGAGTAGTGTCATTCAACAAAACTAGTAAGATTAAATTAAACTGTTGAACAGTAAACCCTGTTAGTTGAACAAATAAAATCCTACACACACAATATATATACATGAGAAAAATGAAAGGTGCTAATTTCATGAAGTGACGTGGCCAACTTCATTCCTAAAGTTTCTCTTTGCTTGTGTTGGGGTGCTGTTGGGCTTTTAGCATGCGTTACCAGAGCCCTCAGTGTTATCAAGAGTAATGCAGTAAATTCCTCTCACTGATAAGAAAAGGGGCTTAGGATTATCTTCAGACACTGAAGTTAGGAAAGAAAAGCTCTCTCTCTTTCTTCTTTCCTTCTCTCTCTCTTTCTCTTTCTATCTCTGTTGCTCCTTCGGTATATTATTTTTTCATCAGGGCAGCTTACCATTAGTGTCAACCGTGGTGATTATCCAACCAAAGCAATGAGGGATGCTAGATTGATGAGGTGTCTTTATTCTCTTGGTCTGTAGATCTCAACTGCTTGCTGTGAGCTCACGGCCCGCCCTTGTCTCTGAAGAGCGTCCAGAAATAATGAGAGATTTAAGCAGACGCTTCTCTGTTTTTCTGTCATATTACAGTGCGGTTGTTTGTTTATCCGGGCTGGATCTATATTTCACATTTTAATTAAATTACTTTGATACAGACTAAAAGCTCCCACTCTAATAACATGCCAATTACAACAAAGACCTACTTAGAATAAATATGAATATAATGCTGTAATTTATTGTTTTAAACACAAGCCGGACCTGGTTGCCTTGACACCATTGATTATTAATTGGCGGTTCAGGCACACAGGCCAATTAAAGAGGGGCATTTGTCAAAAGAATGGCAAACCACTTACCTCCACAGTCTTATATCAACAAGAAATCCAATAGATATTCCCTGACATGATGTAGGCCACATATTTGAATGTTGGCATGGCTTTATTGAAAACAAGTTATGAGTTTTAAAATGGATAGGTCAGTCATATGGATATGTTTGTGGTATGCATTGCAATGATGGGAGTCAATTTCTTTAAGTGACCTTCATGATAATATACAGGCTCAGCGTTTGTGTTTCTCCAGCATTTGCATAGAAGTGTGCTTGACATCTACACAGTAATGAATCCTCACTTTCTCAATTCATTAATGGACCAGAGACCCGAAGCTCGTCTGTAACATATGTTCTGTAAACATGCATTGATTTATTTGGACCTCTCATAATAAAGAAACAGTGCATGCATACCAGCTTCTTGAGAAATTAATTGTGGGCGGTAAACTATAACTCAGAGAATATACATAAACTTAGACTTGCCTTTACGGTAAACATAGACTTTCCGTGACCTGCTCAGTCAATGTGATTCACTGTCAAAGCATATTCACAGAAGGCACACGCTTTAAAGCAGGTAATCTGTTCAACTACACATAAGCAGTTATAATATATATATATTACACACACACACACATATAATGAAATATAATGAAACTACATGCTTTGTATGAAATTACATGTATGATTGGAATGATGATTATTTTGGAAATAATTAAAAACACATGCTTTATAGCACTTTTTTAAGTATCTGCATGTAATGAAACTCTTGACCCAATCCCTAAACCTCCCATAAACATGAATATGCACAATAAGAACACGGTATTAAGTGCTTTTATCTCTTAAGTGAGTAGTCACTATTTAAAGACACTTAAATAAAGTGTGACCCATTTTATTTACCTGTTACAGTACATATTCATGCTCAGTTCATGAGCAGACATTTTTATAGTCACTTGTACATGTAAGTGTGGGCCATGTGACATGGGGCATCACATACATTCATACATGCTATTTTCTAGCAGCTGGGGTAGATCACTTACATAAGCATGTAACTCATTTACTTATCAAATGAACAGTTAAGACTGTGTAAATAAACGTCTGCCTGACTTATTCCTTGACTTGAAAACCTGTTTTCGTCAAGTCCAAACCTAATGTCTGGGAGTGATAATCCATTACCCAGCACAATCTGAGCTTCATTTCAGCTGCAGGCAGACTCACTTATGGGTATTTGTAACTCTGTGCTATTTGTCAGATGTCTTACTGTAAACGCAGTTCCAGTTGAATAACTACCTGAATCTAGCCTAAAATAAGATGCACAGGTAAATAAAGAGATCTACTCATAACCTGTGGGAGAATTCTAACTGCCAAAAGTTAAACGTTTCCTCAGAAACTTGCTCGTGATCCACCTCAACACTTCACATGTTAGTGAAATAGGATTTTGGAGGGAAAGACAAAACTGCTCCTTTGGGTGGAGGTTGTAAATTGTAGCTAATCATTTCTCCAGCGCAGTACTTAGTTTGTTTAAGACCCAAGTTGTCCCCAGCATGTTAAAGATAGCAGCTATAACCGCTTTATGAGCCCTTGTGGATAACGGCTCCCTTGCTCTCTGGCCTCTCTCACCATCAGACATGTTAGCAGAACAAAAAACCATAAAAAGCTAATGTAAAAATTAACTACTTCTATATATAGCCAACTTTCACTGGTTTCCATGCTGAAACAACAGTAGTGAACTTGGAGACTTTTAAAACAGGTGATTTATTCTTTATGAGGCAATGTTAAAATAAACAGGAGAACCGCCATCTCTGCTCACAGGGTAAATGCATATAATCTGTCAGAGCTAACAGACAAGAGGTCAGAATGGTAGCAGCCAGGATGAGAGGGGTCAAGTGGAGCCACCGTGCTGGAAACAGGTTTAGAGTGGCACACTCAGCCAAACTAACTGAGAAACGAACCTTATCCACCAAACAACTGCAGAAAATCAGCCTCTGAATATGTTAGTATATTAATCTCGCATATTAATGTTGTCAGAATAAACTTTTCTACCTTACACACACTGCACATTAGATTATGCCCCAAGAACTTACCACTGTACCCAAGGCACTGTAACCAGTTACAACATATATATGAACATGTGATACACAACATGTACACAACAAGATACATGTGTGTGTGTCCATTACATATGCTTAGTGTAAGCATTTAGCAAAATGTAGCATTCTGTCTACTGTGTATAATATAAAATAAAAATAATTTTTATTATGTGTATTCTATGCATGGTAAAAAATGTGCATTCTCTATATTTTATTTATTTGTGTCATTCTGTCCCAAACCTAGTCAGCAGGCTGCAGAGGCAGCACATTAAGTCACGAAAGGCTGTGCATGTTCTGTGCATTACAGCATCATCACATATTTAAAATGTTATCCCAGCATGCAAAGTGTTGAAAAAAAGTGAAAAAAGATGGTGGGCAAAATATAAATGCATGAGTATTATTAAATACTGATTAAATACTGATTTTTTAAAATAATTCAACATATATTACTGTATTTGTCTATGTGCGTAATCTGCCATGTTGATTAGGGTGCTGTCCCAAAAGATGTCTATGTAGGCAAAAGAGAAAGAAAGAGCTGATTAGAACTCATGACCGAAATGACAGTGGACCAAACAACTGAGGTATTTACTCATTGAAACCTTTGTTAATATGATGTAGTAACAGTTAAACAATATGATTAGATAAGAACAATAACTATAATAATTATGGGATTGTGGCATAAAATGTGGTTACTACAGTGAATTTTTAGTCAGTTTAATTAAAACTCTAACTGAAAGAGTCAAGATACTGCAAGTCATTTATCCAAGGAAACATGTTTATTTAGCAAATGTTTTCCAAATGTTTTTAGTAAATGCTTTTTCCAACATTGTTTCAGAAAGGTGCTGGATAGATCAAACTGGCTCCATCAGGTTCCAGTAGCAAAAAAAATACAAAAGTAATGAGGCCATTATGGAAGGTGAATCAGAGACAGAAACTTCCTGACGATTCTCAATGGAATGTTATTCCCTCACTGGGATGATCGTTCTTTCCATTTCCTCTCGGTGAGTTGTGGGGCGTTTAGGAGGCTAAAGCTGTTCTCCAAGCTGGCTGTGATTCACACGCGCTCTGCTGCAGACTTTCTCTTTTTTTTCTCAATCTAGAGGAAGGAGAAAACCCGGCATTAATTACAATTCATATGAGTTCAGCTTAACCCTCCGCCTGCTCTAATGGGTCTGAAGAGATCAAGCCATCCAGAGAGGGATTTGGGACCTCTCACCTCACTAAAATCCAAAAGGAAAGAGAGAACGAGAGCACAAAGGCAGAAGTCTGGCTTCATAAATGCTCATAAGCGTTTACTCTTCACCAGATTAAAGCCCTTCTGTTCTATAAAGAGGGGGAAAGTAAATCTGACAGATATTTTGGAAACTGTCACCCTAATATATTCAGTGGTTTCCTATCTGCCAATCACCTGAGATCTGTCATTTAGATGCATACCCAAACATGCTATAACAGGCTATGTTGATTATAGGCTGCCATACTGAAGACCTATTTAGACTAAGTCCATATTTTTGGCATGAATTTACAAAAAATTCAGAACTACTTTGGGAATAATGCCTCTGTGTGAGTACTATTTTGTGATGATCCTCATTTACATTAAAGAATTAAATATTCATTAGGGTAGTTTATTAATTAGAGATGTTAGGTTTAATATAAAACTGCATATGAAACAGCTAATTCTGCTAATTATTTTATGATTTTTAAACATCATTGTAAGAGTAATTTCTTACAATGCAGACCTATCTAAAATGAACCACTGTAGGCAATGAGATTGAAAAAGTTGATTTAAAATTTAATATCTTTGCTTTGCATTGTAATATTACTGGACCTGTAATATTTATGATTATAAATATACAAATACATACTACAGGACCTGTGATATATTATAAGTTTACTGTATATGATTATACGTTTACATAAGTAACAACATAAGACAGGGAAATAAGTACTTGATCAGGACTTACAGTAACAATAGCCAGATTCAAATGTTAAAAATGTAACATTTATTAAAGTTATTTTAAGACCAGAAATCATACTAACAATGTACATCTATGTTATAAAATGTAAATATATGTACCTTGCAGTATATATTTCTCTATATTATTTCAATATATATTGCCAAATTAATTTAAATCTGACAAAATGTGTATTACCCTGATTAAGATTAAGAAACCTCTGGATAATATGATCACTAATAATTGATCAGCATTTTAAATAATTAAAAATGATTTCTGAATATGTATTTCTTCTAGTGAAGCAATAAGTCTTCCTGTAAATAACAGCAGCAGTCAGTCATTTGCCTGATTCATTGATTTTAGAGGCTCGTTCTCTTTATTGAAAACAGTTTTAAAATGCCACTGACTTGACTGAGGAGAGTTTTTGCTTTGCTGAATATGCTTATGAAACAAACAACAGTACAAACAAGATCAAGCATTTATTTTGTGTACTTAAGGAATGGCGAGGGCTGTCTCCCCTGATGCCTCAAGATGTTTATATTCAACCTGTTCCTATGATGTATTACCAACTTCAAGCCATGTATAAGTCATCATTAACACAACATTCCTATTAATGAAAGTCCTCTTAAATATGATACATGTGACATTCTCTGTTTTTATCATCTCCAGAGGCTGATGTTTTTTTCATTCTCTAAACCTCAGATACTGACAAACATTAATCAGTCTGTGTTAATTACTATATTCCTTTCATCTGTGTCTGACTGATTTTTAAATTAAGTCCCATGTCATTAGCTTGAATTTAAAGTTAAGGGACAAACATTGACTAGTAAGGCAGATGGTGTTTAAAAAGAGGCCATCCACTGAACATCACAGGAGTCGAGTTATAGTTTACAGGGATATTGGGGTTTCAAACCTCCTTTTGCTACACAAGTTGTCATATTTGGGTTACTAAAATCAGATATCAGAAACAGATATGATAACCAGTGTCACTTTGCTCTAACTGTATTTCATGTTTTAAGGTAGTATTTAGTGTTATAGACTTTAAACTTTATCTTCATTTTGTTATCCTGTATACTAAGAGTTTGTGGTGAGATTATTTATGTCAGTGTTACAGTATGTATCACAAATTATATAACTAATGCCGTTTTCCAATTGCTCATTGAATTAAATACTTTACAATTAAAATCCTTTAATTTTTTTATTTTAAACATGATTATTATAAAATTAATGAAATGGTAACAAAATAAATTTAACAGGATAACTCTTATTTATCCTGTTAAAATGTCTAAGTAAATCACATATTCTAACAGAGAGAAAGCTTGAGGCAGGAGGTCTGGGTGTGAAAGGGAACCTGGTGGACTCTCTTTGCTGGGAGAATCTTCTGCACTCAAATTAATTAGTGCTCAGCATCCGGCCTACTCCATATGGGCCTGCAGTGAGGAGAGAGACGCTCGCCTCCCAGATGCTACAGCCGGTGCTAATGTGCCCCGGCTCTCTGGCTGGAGCTCCAGTAAGCACCCTGGCAATTTCCCCCACAATTCCCGTCCAAGTCTTTCCTGTTCTTGTTTCAAGTTTCTCCATTTTTAAATCATTACCTGCTTCTTACTGCCACCCATCAAACCAAATAAGGAGCCCTGTGCTAACCAGCAACTAAATGCAAGGCTTCAAATAATTTTAGCCCCTGAGCTATAGTGTGATTGCAGCTTCCTTTTGTGGTTTTCTCCCTGACTAGCCAACCAGGAAAGAGCTACCGGAGTACAAATGAGGTCGTAGTGTTGATCTTAAGTCAAACTTAATCCAAAAGAAAGCATGCTTTCATTTAGCTGGTGCAGCAGTCTTTTTAAAGTGCTGGAGCCTATCCCAGCATCTTGGGCCATGGGCGGGGTACACTCTGAATACATTGCCAGTATATTGAAGGGCAAACATACACACACACACACACACACACACTTGCATAGCTAAGGACAATTTCATTATATCCAGTTTACCCAACCTACATGTCTTTAGACTATGAGGGAAACTAAAGTACCATGTTGACGCAGGGAAAACTATGGTGTGTATACCATATATCCTAAACTGATTTAGTCTGATTAAGCCTCAAATTTGAAATTCTTGTCCCAATATAGTTTGTCTGTCCATAAATTTAATGTAAAAAAAAGGTAACAAAAGGTGATTTGATTACAATACTGTCTGTACAAATATTTTATATGTTAGCTTGATGTATGTTAAAATATTACAAATAAATGTTTTGACAGAGTTTTATATGTTGTGAAGCTGGGAAAACAAACAAGCAAACCATCTCATCTTTCCATAGGGCTACAACCATTGCCTCCCCTGTACCTCATGATAACACTGTGTGTTCTTAAAACATAATAGAGTTATGGGCACCAAACAATGTAAGCTGTGTAAGAGCTGAACCTGTCATGGTGGAGGAAAAATCACTTCTCCAATATCCAATTGTAAAAATGAAGGCTTTATGAGTGTAGCTATCAGTGCAGAACAGTTCCTGAGGGCCCATAGCCCAAAGAAAGATCATTATTTTAACAGAATTATTCTGTGATGTAGTATCAGTACATCTTAACACAGACTCCAACACATTCTCTCTCAAAGGCAGAGCTACAGATGGAAGGTGATACGCTAATTCAATGCAATCCCTGGCTGCCACAAGCTAAATATCCACATGGAATGTTCCACATTTCTGACATATGCAACATTTGTATTTGTTATTTAAGGCTTCTTCAGGTAAGACAAGCTGTACGCAGTCATGTTCGATCATGTATACAATCATGCATTGTAGGAGGGTTCATTTCATTTAAACTGTTTGTTTACATTATTGATCAATTGATCTGTGATGTAAAGCAGAGTAATATTATTACAGATTTTAATTACTAGCCTATACTAAAATTAATTTGTATAAAGTCATGAGGAAAAATTTAAAATGTCATATGCATTTTGAGTGACTGATGAGGAATTTACTAGGAATTATTGCTTTAGAAAATAAGCAATCAATAGTTGCCTGAAGACAATCAATTAAATTGATTAGTTGAATAATGCCACAGATGCAGTCTCTGCAAACACAATGTTTCAGACTGAGTGTAAAACATGGAGACTATTTTGTAACTTGCAACTAGCTACAAGCTATATAATTATGAGTTAGGTATAAATGTATATATGTTGTTCTACAACATAATATATGTTGTAGAATTTAAACATGCACTAATAAATAATATTAATAATAAATAATAACACAAATAATATTAATAAAATATTACATATGACAAATATATAATTTTATAAATATTAATAAAAAGTTTGCTATTAAAGCATAATAATTTTATTAATATGATGTTTTTATGAAGATTTATAGAAGACATCTTGAATATTTTTCAATACACATTATTTTGTGTTCATGTGTGTGTGTGTGTGTGTGTGTGTGTGTGTGTGTGTGCGTGTACGTGCGTGCAATGCTTCACTGCAGGCTGCTGGGATAAAACCTCTGCAGAGTTGTTACCCTTCAATCCCAGACAGGCCCATGTTGCTGCCAATCACCCGCTGCTCTGTCACTGCACTGAGTGTAAGCAATTGGCCCTCATCTGCCCTGGAGTGGACACAAGCCTCAGAGTGATGGAGCCGCTACCCCACACAGCCTAATAGCACCTGACACAGCAATACAGCATGCCATAATCTCTTGTGCCCCAGCAGGTGAGAGAGATAGAGTGAGAGAGATAGAGAGAGAGCACTGGGAAAAGGGGGCCCTGCTCCGAACAGAGATTAGGTCTGGTTTTGAAGAGTGACAACATGTGGTGCAGCGACTCAGAAAAAGGAGTGGTACAGGGATTGAGATGTCCAGACAGAAACATCACACAGTCTGAGATTGGTGACCTTTTCTTAGCCTCTTATAACCCCTTATTTTCATATCCTCGATTTGCAGCATCTGTGAGAATCAAAGCTGTTTATTATCTATTTTGGAATTTTAATTAACTTGATATCAGCAAAACAATTGCAATGTCACTGTCACAGTGATAAAAGACACTTTTATTTAAAAAAAAATAAATTCATTTTTAATATCAAAATTGAGTAAATGATTAAATAATGCTTATAATACTTAATTATATATGATATTAATAATAATAGTAGTGTTAATAATGTAGTAGTGTTTATTAATAACAGTAGTGTTTATTAGTGTAACTGTAAGATGTTTATTGTAGCAACTCCTCAGATTACAGAATATGCAGTTTTAAACTGGCCTTTTATAACACTTACAAATGTAGTTTATCCAGACAGAATCAGAAATTACAATATGAACTAATAATTAAAAAAAAACTTTAAATGTATGAGACCAGCAAGAAGAGCTTGATTTTAAAAAAAAAGAAAAGAAAAAATTTAGTGGTTCTTACCTATAATATTTTAAAGCTCTCCTCTCAATTAGGGTTTTTTGAAAGCTCTTCCCAAATCTTTTTGGACAGGCATTTTCTGTAGCCATGCCCCATGTGCAGACAATGAAGGTTCGAGAGGGTTGCTGGATGTCTGGTGCCAGGTGCACATTAAACTCTCTGTATGTCTGTTGAATTTTTGCTTGTAAGCTACAGCAAATGACATACATGGGAAAGTTCTCATCTCCAATCTTACATTTCACATTTAGTGATGTAACAATACAATACATGTAGCTCTTTTAACAACTGGGCCCT
The DNA here is from genome assembly GCA_036877545.1 of Yasuhikotakia modesta. Lineage (NCBI taxonomy): Eukaryota > Metazoa > Chordata > Actinopteri > Cypriniformes > Botiidae > Yasuhikotakia > Yasuhikotakia modesta. The sequence continues at coordinate 54,362 of JBAJNP010000550.1, forward strand.
GTGGTGTGGATCTCTGTGTAAATCTACGGTCTTGGTCTATGCAGTCAGACAGTGGCCAAATGCCAGGCCTAGCGTCCGAACTGGGATGAATAGAATGCACAGGGTTAGCACATCAAACACTTTGCATGGAGCTGAAGGAAGTCATGGACGGCCCACGTGTCGTATCGAGTGGTGCCAGCTGACGGTGATCGGCGATCCCGGAGCAGATGTTCCTTGTAATAATCCATGGTTGAAGGAGAGGCATGTATGCCAGGTGGGGAACCCAGGGTGCTCTCAGACTCTCTCGCTTTCCTCTGAAAACCCTTTTCGTCTCCTCTTGTAAAACAAAAGATGCTTTGTGGTATTGGATTTCATCAAAACAAAGGACGAGGGAGTGGAAAGGGGGGCGGTCAGTGCCACAGACTTTAGAGGCATAGACGCCTTTTAAACAGCGAGGGACTGAGAGGAAGTGGTACAGTAAGGGTAGAGGAAGTGCAGTAAGTGACACCCTCATGTCTGTAAAGGAGAGACAGAGGTATGGAGAGGAGAGAGAATACACAACGTCTGGAAAGGTGAGTGTACTTGAGAGGGCGACATCAGGTAGGAAGGGGTGCAATATGAAATGGTAGATATGAAATGGTGAGACCTGAAAAGAGGAAAAATACAATAAAGTAAGAGAGAGGTTTAGTCTGCGCAAAGACTAAAGTCGCCACGTTGGAGCCCCTTGCGCAAAGGCACATCTACTGTTATCGGCTGCTAATGGAGCTTTGCTATTTTTGTGGCATTGATTGACTGCTCACTTCCTCTGAGCGAGCAACTTCAAATCAGACCAGCCATGAGAAAATGAATCATAAGAGCTAAGCGAAGACTTAGTTGTAGCAAAATGAGAAAGCAACCCAGAATTACGACAAGGATAGAATGGAAAGGTGGGGCTGCTTGCATTAGCTCTGCTGCTGGAGGAGGGTGCGTGTGTGCAGCTCATTTTCTGACCTTTAGGGGGTGCAGTGTCCACTTGAGAGAGACAGCAGGCATCAGAGCCAAAGTTAAAGATCGCTCTGGATTGTTGTTTGTTTTTGTAAACACAAGACCTATCTGAGAACTCGTATTAAAGAACTTGCAGAGCGCGGCCTCTGAAGAACATTGACTTTGAAGTACATTGTAGTTCAATGCATATTTTTCTGATTAGACAATTTTGTTGAGAGTGCAGAAAACTGTTTATGAAAACATAACTTTTCTGGCACAAATTACATAAAGAGAAAGCACAACCATGTGAATCTATACCAAAATGATAAAACAATTATTACCAAAACAATGGCAAAAAAATGCTGATGTTAATATTTAATGTTACAAGTACATTTGGTCTGTATACTGTATAGTCTGTAAGTGTCTTTTGCACCATTTCTTTTTTGGGAAAAAAAACGTACTACAAACACATCCCGCATATTTACAGACAGATGTCATTTAATGTATCATGCACTAAAAAAATGCTTTTATTTGTTTCTAAAATAAAATACTTGTGTTCTACTATTGTTAAAAGCAAACACCTTACCTTATACTATGACTCATTTGATTAAATAATTGCACAAATTACTAATCTATGTAAATTAATTGCTCTATAAGTCTTTTGTAGTGAGTGTACAAAACATCATTAACTCAGCTCTACTTGTGCTCTTTTTAATACACCTTAATAGCAGTATGACTAAGAAATTAGATTAGCTTCTATTTAATCAAAATGCGGGACACACACACATTTCTTAAACAAAAGATAATCCAATGAAACATGCAGGTATGAATCGCTGATGCCTCATGATAAATGAATGTTAATGAATGTTAGGGTTGAAATGTAAGGCCAAAGAGGAGTGTGTATAATTGTCTGATAATTTATGTTTATTTAAATCTAAATCTCTGTAGAAATGTATCAAACATGAATCGGTCAGACACACCAGTAGGCAAACAAACACATATTGATAAATTCAAATATGCATTTTAGAAAACCATTCTGCTGATTCAGTTATTTTTAATGTTTTAAATTTGTATTTAAATTATACAAATATAAATTTGTAGTTAGACATTTTTTTCAGAAGTAGGTACGTTTTTTAAATATATACACCTAGTTTATATGTTTGCAGTTTAGCCTTTAATATTTTTTGTATATAATCATAATTTTGTGTGTGTGTGTGTATGTGTGTGTGTTATATTCAATATAAAGTATAAGGATAGTATGAAGGTTTACCATTCTGCCAAAGTTGAAAATATCCAGTTCAGTGCAAAGCTAATAAATGGCTAAATAAATAAGGTAACACTCACAATTGTCCATATTTGAATGAGAGTATAATCCAAACAAAGAGCCACCACTTCAGAGAATTGATCAAATTAAGCATCTCGTTGGGAGTAAGATTTTCAAAATGCCACTAACATTATTTGACCATGATGCAAAACTGTGTATAAATGACAGCCATACAGCTTTTAATAAACCTATTAAACCGAACACACACACACACTGCTGAGGTGCCACTTTAACTGCACGGTTAAGCACTGTCTCATTTTTTTCTCATCTGTTTCTTTACGCTGTTAAACAGGCGGTAGGCATTTATATTTTTCCATTTATGACATATTCCTTTTTTAATTTAATTTTACTGTTCTCCTGGAAATATCACCCTCCCATGAATCTTCAGCACAGTTCCCTGACACACTGGGATAGGATATGCATAATGTACTTTAACTAATGTTGCCTTTGATCAAACTTAAAGGTGAGAGAGGAGAGGGACTGTGGAACTAATGTCCATCCCTGTGGATCCCCACCCCCTAGACACACACACAGACGCACAAACACTGACACGTCCACGGGCAACGGGCTACAAATAACTAACCAAGGTGACTCAATCGATCTCTGGCCACGAGATCTCACTGAAGAGCAATGGGTGAAAATTTAACCATGCATTTGAAATCAGTTTCAGGGTGGCCAACAAGCAGAGACCAGCACAAAGAGTGTATTTATATCAAAATAATGCATTTACTCCTTCATTTATTTAATTCATATTTATTGTATTTTATTTGTAATAGTTTTTGTGTGGAAATAACCAGTTTAAACTTAAGGGTCACTTAATCTAAACTTTCTGCATTTTTACAATAAAAACACTTTATTTACAATATTTATAATTACATTTTTACAAACGACACACACACACATACACACAAAGAAGTAAAAAGAAGTAAAGAGCTGCTGTCTATTGGAAAGCACAGGTCATTGTCTTAATCTAAAATCTAATCAATAGAAAGCAGTTTCATTTTGTGTAGTTTAGATTAGGTAAGCACTTGATTCCTAAAAAATGTAAATTGATCGTCTGTTGGAGATTTTTACATTGGCATAATGGGCAGCTTTTAAAACATCGTTTGTATTGGATTAGGCCTTGAATTGCCTGTGTAATATGATTTTACATAGATTAAGGATCCGTAGTTGTTATGTGGTACATAATATTCTGTGTTTTATTTAATAATGTACAATGTGGATGGTTTTGCAATCAATTCTTTTCCTAATTCATTCACATTTTACTATATATAGTTAGTTTTATTTATATTTTGGATAACTCAGTATTTTACATTAAACAATTTTCCTCTGTATCAAAACCCTGTGAGCAGGTATGTTTATATATTTAAACCATACATACCAAGATGCACAAAAGACAATTAAATATGTATTTCCATAAAACAATTGGAAATAAAATAAAAACAAATAAACTATGTAACCAATTAGACGTTAGTTTTTTATCTTTCATGGCGTTTTTGTTTAGTCTCTGATGCCCTAAGCAGATGTAACATTGTTAATAAAGGACACTTGAAACAAGCTATGAGGTTTCAACATGTAACTTAAATGGTCAGTATATTTTTAAAGCTGTTTAAATATGCCTAGAGTCTCTTAAGCCTCCGTAGAATATGAGGGTTAAAATAATAGTACTAAAAAGCATATATGTCTAATAATATAGACATATTAGCATGCAACATTATATTATGATAATTAAAAGCCATTGCATAAAGCATTTTAAATAAAAGCATAGTGTTGTGGAAAACATTGTTTTGCTTTATACAGTAATTACAGTTTTAAAATTTACAGGAATAGACTGAGCACTAAATCAAATATCTGGATGTTTCTAGAGGGCAATTCTTGTTGTGAATACACAGGAGTAAACACAAAGACCTTCATGTGCCACATAAAGTGAATGCAGCACTAACACAGTGATTAATGTCCAGGCCCCACTGTCTCTGTGTGTCTGTGTAGAGTACTAATATGAAGTTCTGTCAGTGTGTGAGAATAAGACTTCCTTGCGTGTGTGTGAGTGAGTGAGTGAGTGAGTGAGTGAGTGAGGAGAATGTGATATGCAGGTGAATAATTGGAGCTCTTGGAGATGTTTGGAGCTGCTGTGTTGTAGCAGTGAGCTGTGCCAGGTGAGCACAGCCTCATCTCATGGCAGATGGTTAAAGCCTGTCTCATGATGTCAGCCACACCTAAATAGCACGGGACAGCACGGGAACAAACCCCGGTGTAAAAATGACTCCACACCAAGACGCCATATTGTGACAGAGCACAAAAAAACAGCAAGCTTACGTTAAAAAACGATTTAATGTCTTGCGTCTGCATGTGGTTTGTAAAGACATCATTGCATTTTAGAAATAAAAGTTAGTTTAAGGCATCATAAATTTACAATAGACACTTGCAATGGTGATAATTTCTGAATGGCGTTAATGCAGGGCAGTGAAATATCCTGTTGAACTGTTGGAAGTTTAAATGTGTATGTTGAACATTCTTTTGACTAATTAGAATGCACAAGGGTTTGAGTTCAATGTTTGCTCATCTGTGTGTCACATGATGCTCACATTTGGGCTGCCAAACCTCTGTATGCAGTTCTGTGTGCTGATGCAGTTCTATTTGCTAAGGCAAGCAAGTTATCACTATTACTATTGCTTGTACAGAGCAGGTTTGTACAAACCTAACTCAAAATGTTAAACTTTTTAAATATGCCCTGTTTATACCTTAGATTATGCAATGTGTCAGGGAGATCACTTGTGATCTGAAGTTTTTCCACATGGAGGATGTTAATGGTGTACAGAGGGCAGAATTGTCATCTTCTGGGCCACAAAACAACAACACAAAACAGCCTAGCATGTCCTAGCGTAATGGAAAAACAAAACCCGCCTAATTTTTGTTTGTTTTTTAGGTTTTTGTTATTATTGTTAATAGTAATTATGAATATCATATTTGAATATGAATTTTAAAAACAACAGTGACAACTATTAGCTTTAGCTGTACTGCTAGGTGGCAAAAGTGGAAGGCTGTGGTCAGAGGGGGTTGTGGAGTGGTCTCAGGGTGTGTGTGTGTGTGTGTGTATGTGTGTGTGCCTCTTTTAGAGCCTAAACCACATTACACTGCACCCTTGAGGGGATCAGCAGTTCTAATTTTAATCATCAGTAGATTACTGAGATAATGGCTTCCCCTGCTGCTTTAGTAGTTACAACCTCTTCTTCACACACACATACAATGTTAGCATATGTGCTAACACATACAATTTTAATACAATTTTCTAATTTATGCAAGACCTTCAAACCACAATTTACTTAAAACTGTCACTAATCACTATGTTATTTAGGTTATCATGCTAGTTTATGTTTGTTTACAATGTTAAATCTGTATCAATGTCTAATACCTGGGGTGACATGTCACTAGTTTTCCGTCTGTCTGTCTGTCTGCCTTTCACTCTCTCCAATCAGAGTGACACCATACAGAGATCTTTCTTGCCAAAGCAGCTCAGGTTTAATTCCTCTGACCTGCATGAGTGCTGTTCCAGCTGCTCCCTAGGTGAAAACATGCATACACCAACCACACCAACACAAATATGTACCAACACACACACACAGGATGAGAGGACCCAGGCTTCCCGTGGTGGCACATGCAGTCTGGCACTGCTTCAGTGGCATCTGATCGGACTTCTGATGGTGTTTGGCTGGGCAGGGTGCTTGAGGCACAGTGTGTGTATGCGCCAGGGGCCCACAGGCAAGGGCCTGCCGCAGGTGGTGGCCTTATGTGTCCAGCGTGTGGATCTCGGCACTCCACCTAATGAGTATGTGAAATTAAAGATGAAAGAAGCAACAGCAGCTCTATTTGTTTAAGCACAGTTATGAATCATGGGTAATGAGGCAGTTCTGGTAGGGTGCATCCCCTAATGTGACCATCATGCCAACAAGCATTTAACTAACCCACCTTTGTTTACCAAACTTTGGTAAATCTCATCACATTTTTTATATTATTGTTTGTATTTTGCATGCCAGATAAATAATATAGATATTAAATCTATATTATTTATGTGCAATATATATTCTTTTTTCATGCTTATGATTACTATTAATAGTAGGCCATTTGCCAAAAAAAAGGTGTAATTTGCTGTTTGTTTGCACACCTGAACCTTATGACATGAGTTTCACAATCAATGGCACGAATGTGAGGGGGCTTTTTATATGATTTTTGACATTGGAAGTTGTTATACTTTCACTACTTAATAAATTTAAAAAGATATCTCAATAAATCAGCATGACACAGAGGGAGATGTCATCACTATTTATCTTTTACACAACAATACATCTCATACAAGCTGACACGAAAGAGGAAATTCACTATGTTTAGATAAATATTTCTCTAGAATCCAGGTGAGCAGCAAATAATGCTGTCCTTATGCTGTCTTCATGCTTTATGGGATATGAAGGATTTACATGTGGAGGAGGGATTTGGTGTCAGGAGCACCTGAGGACCTTCTGAAGCTCTCAAAGCGGAGGTCTTAGAAAGCTAAGCATAGGGTAAAGCTAAACGCCTGCCAGATAGCAGCATGCTGCTTTGCCAATCTGTCTCAACCTGATCCAGAAAACACCTGCAGATTCCATCATGTGTGCACGCAACCACACACACATAGACTCTAAAGCTTGGAACATACCAAACCAACACAGACAAAGTAGCGCAGATGAAAGCAGACTGTGGGGTCAGCTCATGTCAGCTGTGTCTTGGTCCAAAGTTGCTACTACACAGCTAACCAGTGCTCAACATCTGATGACCAAGTAGTCTGTCAGTTCCAAACTTCTGTGAAGGAAAATAACTTTGTGTACCAGCAGGTGGCAGTCTGTATTTGTTACTTCAAACAGGAAACCGGAAGCACTAGTAATTGCTGTGTACATAAAGCAGCCTTTGCTTACAAGTTTCAGAAGTCCACAGACAGATTCATTTGCCTTATTCAAACGGTCATAACTTTTTTAAATATTCATTTATAGAAATCAAAAATGCAAAAACAGAACAGAGAGTTCTTTGTGTTTTCTAACTTTGTTGTTTGCTTGCTTTGTCATGTCAATTTTTGTTTTTGTGCACTGGTTCGCTAAGCCGAACGGCCAGTCAGAATGATTAGACTCAAAAACTGCCTAATGACTGACTGTCGGCTTGGTGTGTTATTGGATGAACAACCAGTTAAAGGTAAACTTAAAGACTACATTTTAGGAAAATCTGGATTTGAGGGAATTGTTTTCATTAAATGTATATAAATATACATTTTACAATAAGACCCAATAAGTTAAGGAGTTTTAAGGAATTTGATTGTGTTGTCAGTTACAGACTTATTTGAAAGTACATTTTAATAGATTGAATGTCTTCATACACTGCTTTCTTTTAATCTGTTTCACAGCTATTGATTTCACAGCACAAGTTAGAAAACCCACCTCAGGAGAGCAAAGAGCCATTCAGATGAACTGAGAATGAGGCCAATGTGTAAGACTTCATTGTCATTTTAGAGTAATTAACTTGAAAGGCAATCACAGTTCACAAAGACTTCAAAAGATGAAAGACTATTAAACAACTGACATTTGTTGACACTAAGCTGGGAATCGTAATATAATTTGTTACTTTAATGTCATTGCAGGCTGAATTTGATCCATTAAATAGATTCAACATGCATAATGATTGATGAAACACAATACTAAACTTGACAACTGTTTTTGCTGGGTGTAATTGACCAAGACCAGAAATGTCAAGTCTAGAATTACCTGCCTTAATTACCTTAACTTACTGTATGATATTATCAGTGATGGGAATCAAAGCCAAAAACCTTATCACATTTCATGAAAGTAAGACATAATTACAATCAAAATCACAATTTGCCATCGTAAGGACGAGCATGACCAGCCTTATCGGGGGAAAAGTGAAGTAATTGGGCTGGGAAATGCATGCCAGTGTTTGAGGAAAAAACTAAGCATTTGTCATTGTAGTATATATTTCAAAGAGAGGCTCTGAAAGGCTATCCTCTACATTCTCTGGCCTGCCTTTCGCATTGTTTTCTCAGCATCAGGGTTCTGAGTTAAATGGATTAATTACCTCTTAGCCTCTCTGCTTTCAGCTTAGTGGCTCACTGGGGTCTTTTGAAATGCACATATCCCTCTAATGACATAATCACCTAATTAGGTGATTTTCAAATGCAATCAGGACATAAGTGGGGGGTTAATTTTCTTCTCCATCTATCTCCCTCTCCCAGTGAACTGTCATTCGCATGCCACTGCTGGAAAAGGTGGACACATTTTTGTCATACTGGCTGTATTAGAAAAGGCATCTGTCTTGGAGATAATAAGCTTTGAGAAAGGTATTTTATGTACACTGGTGTGGGATTAATGACATATTAATGACATATGGTCTGAATCCACTAAAGAGATTCCAACACAGTTATGCTTTGTTTTAAAATGACTAACTGTCATTTGGTGCTGCAACACACTGAGCCATGACACTCATGCAGACAAAGTGGATTTGAATATAACTCGCAACACTTTCTGAGCCTGTTCCCCATTATTTCATGTACTCTAAATTAATGTACCTAAACATATTTTTATAAAAGGTATTTAAATAAATAGATGCTAAAACAAAATGCTTATAATTATAAAAAAGTTTGTAATTTCTGTTTGTTCTACACATTATTTTACTCCTACGTGCAAATATATAGATATAGATTACTATAATTTCCAGTAATTATATTTCATACAATTATGTGCTGCATTAAACAAATCTTTTTATGTTACATTATTAATGTAATAAGTGTAAACTTTATTAATTTTAAATGTACATTTTTTTTCTCAGGTGTAAAAATTTGACAACAAAAAGATGGAATGTTGGAAAAGGATGGGTGAGTTGGGAACTGTTTTTTTGGCTGGTGTCCACTACAGCCCCTGAATTCTAGGGGTGAGGAAGCCAAATAAAGATTTCCTCTCTTGCGGGGCACGAAGGTGACATGGCAGAAATGTGCCTCTCATTGACTCCTCACACAGGTCCAGTGACCACAGACACTTTGTCTTGTGTGAAGCTTCTAGTATCTGTTGTGAAACATGAAGGTCTCCTTTCTTTGGCTCTCCATGGCTTCAGAAAGAACAATCGGCAGCTTTCCACAGCAACAAGTCGTAAGCAGCACCTCCTTTCTCCCCCTGACCACAGGAGAAGAGGAAATCAGATAATTAAATGTGAGAAAGTGAGAAAAGAGAAAGAGGATGGGCTTTCTGCACGGCTACCTTTCTGAGGGCACCTGCTCAGACGTTTCCAGGGGCCGGGCCGGTAGTGGGAAGGCTAACAGTACAGCCTAGTCATGGACAAAGAGACACCGTGGTCCCTCAATGCTTCACCTGGCAAACACAGTCAGTTGTCAGGGACAAACAAGCCAGCCATGTCCACCCTCAGTGGCACCACGTCCATCAGTAGGAAGAGGGTGAAAGAGCCATGTTTTCACTTCTAATGATACGCCTAATGCCTCAGAAACCTGTATAAAAGCTCGGAGCAGGGGAGGAACCTTCCTGAGGACAATCAATTGTAGAGATGAGAAGTGAGTGGAAAAGTCAAAGGGTCATGTCTTCTTAGGGAGGCAGAGATGTGGTTAGATGACATCATAATATATCAGTTTGCTGCCTGTGTGGACTGGGACATTGCAATTAAAAAGCCAAATGCTGACATTCTCTTATTCTGACCCTTTTTTAATAAATACACAAAACAAATATGTGCTAAACCAATATGTATATATCCATTCACATTTCCTGGACAGTGTATGACCATAAGGAGTTCCTGTGTTTAGGTATTTGATTGACATAATAGATTTGGCTGAATCAATGACATGAGATTGGGTTTGAGCTGTTTGTCCAACCAATGGCAGACAGGGTCAATTCATATTGTACATGCTTGCAAAAGAAGTTACATTTTAACCTGAAAGACAACAATCAAATACTTTTTTTTTCTTAATATAATCTATGAGAAAATATATTTGTTTAATTTTTCAAAGTGATTCAATTATATTTAGTTTTCAATTAGTTGGAGTACTTAAGAAATAACATTCTCACAAATAAAATAATAAATTAATTTATTGGATTCTTATAGTTTTTATTATAAAATGATGTGACTTTATACAAAAATGTATCCTTACCCAACCCTTCAAATAAGTAATGTTATATATTAGATTCAATCAGCTGGACACTGTGTGTCCCTGTGAGATAACCTCCTTATATCACATGGTAACTTAGAAATCCAGCACTCTGTAAGACATACTCCATGCCTCTCCATAAAAATTAATAGGCAGAATATGAACTGCCCTCTGACACAACCATGGAATCCTTGCCTGGATATATTATGTGACATGGCAACAGTCACCAGGGATGGGAGCAGCCAGTATAAACAAATCAACACATTTATTTCTCAAAGCCCCCCTGTTGAGGGCCAATGGGTCACCTGTGTTTGTTTCCTGCTTATCAGTCACTCTGTGCTGGCAGTTCAAAATCTACCCCGACAGAAGCTGCCATTCTGGGCCAGTCGACTGCGCTCAAGCCTGGCACTGTGTGTTTAGCTAGGAGGCAAACTGTCAGGAAAAGTAAGACAAATGGGGTGGCCTGATTGACTATTTCCTTAGATACTGAATCAATGGGCTTATTATCACTGCAATTACAGTTCGAATACAAACAGATGCTCAGAGTGGACATCTGTCGGGAAAGATGAGCCTGCTAGATCTGGAGTCAATAGACTGGAGATGGAAAGCACTTAAACAGAAATATTAGTGTCCATGGAGGACACACGCACAGCTAATAAAGACAATAATTAATTGAACGTAAAAGACTAATATCTGTTAAATATATTGGGCAGCATTTTAATGTATAAAGGTGACTAGACTTTAGAACATTGTGATGTTACTTCAGTACCACCTAAAGGGTGCCATAAATTGACATCAGCAAATTTCAGATTCGTAATGACGCATTTCCAAACTGAAAAGTTAGCAGGAAATAATATTGGACAGGACGTTATTTTATTCATCTGGATTTTATTGGATTGTGAAAGTCAGACTTAATTATGTCGACAAAGACTAAAACAGAGAAATTGTTCACAATCAGACCAGTGTAATTTATTTAAGGCTGTTGAATTCCAGGCAGTTGTTCCCAAAGCTGTCTGAGGCCAATCATATTATAAATTGGTTTGGTCATTGTTGGCTCCTAAATCACACAAACAGAACAAAATATCTGACAGAGTTTACAACACACATCATAGCATCAAGGGACTGTAATTTCCTGTGATGGCATAACGAATTGGTAAATATGAAATATGTGTACTTAGAGGAGAAGAGGCCAGAAACTGATTTTGTAAAACTGATGAAAGTGATTGATTAAAAAACTATTAACAGAACTTACAATCATCTAAAGTTGCTGAATGTCACAAAATCTTTGAAGTCCTGTGTGATGAAAAAAATTCAAGGCATGTTTAGTGCACAGATCACCAGCTTGCCTTGATTCTTGATGTCAACTGCCAGATAACTTATCATGCGGCTATAATTCAAGCCGAAAAATGCAGCTAACAAATGTCTCTGTTGTTAAGATCAATACAGGGACCAATATGACATCATGGAGGACGCTTGCTGAGATTGTCAGACTTATCATTAGGAGCAGATGGCAGAGATCATCCTACAATGCAGAAAACAAGAGATGACATCACTCAGTAATGCAGTGAATTAGTCAGTAATGCAGTTATATTGTTTTCAATGTAAAGGGCTACAACTTAACTGAACATGCACCGTGACAGCAGTGTCAACGCAAATCCGAAAGTAATGTTTTCTCTTTAACATGATCTTGAAGGAAATATGCCATTGATTAACTCTTAAATATATTTACACAGCAATAGAAAATATTTTAAAATGGCATAGAAATAATATGTCTTATGTTTCTCCTCTCAAAGAGAAACTGTGACGACACAAAGCACATATCAGGAATTGTTTTTTATGTCCATCCTTCACATCATTGTGATTTTTTCAGAAGCACTTGCTTTGCAGAAATCTATATGATCCTAATACTATATGTCTAAGAAGGGAAAGTTCCTCTGTCCTAACCCGGTTTGGTTTATGTGTAATGTTAAGAGGTGACTTAATCTTCTGGTGACCTGTGAACGGCTTAGGTCATCTGGCTAATGCACTTGTCTGCATGTGTGTGTGTGTGTAACAGGGCGACTGTTGAGTAAACTGTAACATATGCTAATTACATTCTCAAATGGAGAGATCCATAAAGACATTAACACCTCATTCCAGCCTGGTGTTTGCACAGAAGGACAAAAACACTGTGACTAATTTAGGATATAAAAAAAGCAGAAGGGGGGTTGCGGACAGAAATGCAAGTCTGGTGGTGCCATATAGCAGAGGAGAGCCCTTTTTCACTCCCTCTAGACTACAAATAAATGGTTAAAATGATACCTACTTTAAACTGTCACTGTGCTTCGCAAACGGCAGCTAGGCCATTCCACGTGACCTCCTGCGTGACCCCGTCTTTTCAGGGGTCACTTTCTCCACAGAAGAGAGTGGGTGTGGGGGCCAGTCATGCACTGAATGGAAATATAGACAACAGGGAACAGAATATACAAACTGAAGACTTGTATCCCTGACTGGTACTGACCTTCAAATAATATATTTACAAAGGTGAAAGAACTTTTCCTCACTTGACCTGATCTGTTTTCTTAATGTCAGAACTCTGTGTGTTTATTTAACACGTACACTTTATTTAACAGTGATTGATAACTTGGGTTCTTATACTATATATATAAACTTATAAACTTAACATGATGGCTATTGGAAGCAATTGCGATTGGAAACTATTGCGTTTTTGTAAATTAAAATTCAAACTACCATAAAGAAAAAGCAACCTCCATTGCTTAAAAAACATTACAACTATAATAACCTTAAAGACCACAATAAATTTAAAGTTTATCAACAATAGCAAAAGCTCTTAAGATTCTTTGTCCTGCAATTCCTGCAATTTTTTGAAAAGATAGATGAAAATGTACTTTAATGCAATTTATACACAGAGATCAAATTTGAACTCAAATCAAAAAGACACAAATATGCTGTTTGGAAAAAGTGATACATTAGTTCTCACACCAGTTTAACTAATGCAATACATAAATGCTGTCAGTTCTTTGTAGCATAATGTTACATTTTCTCTACAGCCCAAAGCTCTCACACAGATCGTATTTTTCAGGAAGATTAAAATGTAATCAATATGTTTATAAAGTGAAAGAATTGATTGCGTAAAGTTGCCGTACTTAGATTCTCATAAAGCAGAATAACATCGGATGACTAACGGTCCGGTAAGACCCGCAGTGATCTGACATGATGTTTAAAATACATGCTCTCAATATTAACGTGCTGGTGATTTTCCCCGCCATCAAGCAAGGCATTTTAAATCTATAATTGGCTTCAATATCCCTCTGTAATTATGACCTTCCCCAGTAGGAGACTTAAAAAGCATAAGCTGATACAGTGTGTATGATGAATTATTCCTTTACTCGGTGTTAATAACTATGAAAGAGTCATAGAGCACAGCCCCTAAGCACAGCTCCAACATTAATGCTTTATTTCATATTAATATTTATGAATGACGTAAGTAATACAGGGACAGATATATAGACATTGCTTTGGCTATTGAAAATAAAGATGTCTTCAAACAAACTTAAATGTGGATTACAATAATTTGTCAAGAATAATAACATAATTTGATCACACAAAAGACACATCTGAAACATATTTAACAATAAGGCATGTCATTTTCCCAGTGTTCAAATAATTGCTCTCCCAGCAGCTTTCTGTTGCTTTCAACACATTGCTCTGTTTGTTTAAACATCCAGACCAGCCCAAACACTATTGGCACCATCTCTGAGTTTGGGGTGGGACTATTTGTTTGTCTAACCAATATCAAACTAAGGGAGGGTGGGTGAAACCGTAAAAATAGAAGCAGAAAGGTTATTACCTGGTGCAGGTAGTGATGTAGAAGTTACATATCTAAGATTTTTCTAAAAAAAAAAACTGGATTGTGTACATAGCTTTGGTCATAACTGTCTGTAAGACATCTTCCTGTTCTTTGTTCATCAGGTGTCCTGTTGTTATAAGAGTGAGCAAATTCTGTATGCTCTCCTTTGGTTGTCTTTATCTTAGGAGGTGTCCAGTTTTGGACAGAAGTGTTGGAGCAGAGTGAAATGGACGACCGCGAGTTTGACAGATGCCCATGCCTATGACCATCTGCCCTGAACAGCAGAGGTGCTGAACTGCAGATTTGAGTCTGCTCCATCCCCGCAGCTCCAAGCAGAGCTGAGAAGGAGACCCCTGGACAAAGGTTGCGCCTTCAGTGTAGGGAGGCAGTGGCTGGGCTCTACAGCTTTAATTTATGATGGATGAGATCGGAGGAAAGGTCATGTGCTGATAAATATGAGAGTGTTTGACTGGGGAGGTCATCAATTATGCCTATGGCTGCAAATGCTGGATCTTGCGGATGAAATGGATCTCCCCAATATAAGAAAGCTATCTCTCACAAAATTAGGATGTATTAATCACCCACAATGGAGGGTGCACCTCCCCCACGTCCCCGTCAAAATAGAGAAGGGACGTTACTCAGGAGGGCACTACTGTTTTGATGCAGTGCAGTGGGCAAACTATATTAAAAAGTAGAGCTGTAATCTAAATGTTTGTGAGCTACCTAGGTAGACAGAATTTAGGCTACACAGTTGTGTTACTGAGACAAAAGTTGTATTTAGTTTATGGTTAAATTTGTGCAAACTGCACATGCCAAGGAAATTGCTGGCTGTGTAAGGTGTTCATTTACGCATTTTTACGTTCATTTACTTTTGAGGTTTTATTTCTGTACAAGCTTTCTTAGCGACATAACCTATATTTTAATTCACATTTGCACACTTACAGATCTAGAAAAATATAATTTAAAATAATAATTACATTAAAACAAAGCAAAAGGACCAGGTTCATACTAGTAAACTATACTTTGCTTTCTTTGAGAAAATCTTGCAATAAAGAAAAGTGAGAACATTACTGAGACATCTTACCTTTTGTCTTCTGGGTTCAGATATCAGTTGATTTCACAGTTAAGCTTAAAAAGAACAGTCATATCCCCAGTGTCTGCAGATATCTCACATCTTTATAGCACTAAATCTCTCAGAACTGAATCTGTTTGGCAGAAAATGGTCACAGAGATATTTCAGAGAGGAGCCCCAACCTTACACCTCAACCTCTGATAATACACAGTACAGATTTAAGACAATCAAACACTTTAACAGACAAATAGCCACCCAAATAAAAGCAACAAAAACCCTATAAAATAAATAAAATTAGCTTTTTACAATTACATTTTTTCACAAATCTTACCATTTTATATGCAAAGTTGTGACCTACTGCAATAAAATATATATAAACATTCTTGCAGGCCATCAAAAAGACAATAAGATCACAGAATTGACCTTTGACCAGGTCACTTTGCGTTTATCATTCACTCTTGTCCTTTTCTTTTTTTCTTTCTCCTATCAACTGCCACCTCAGGCCCATTATTTCACAGCACTATTGTTTCAGAAAGACTCACCCTTAGTGTGGAAAAGATTGTGATGATTACAAGAGAAAGCTGAGAGGGAAAATGGGCCTGACTGCACAGGAAGTTCTGGTGGTAATTCTTGCAGTGTTGTATCAGGCCCAGCTGCAGAAATAATGGTCTTTTTATTCAGCTGACAAGCGCCAGTGATGTCAAGCCTCTCCAATCGATAGGTCTCTATTGTCCATCAGCAAGGTCCAATAGACAAAAACCCCTCTTGAATTATCTCCTACAGCTCCAAAACAGTTGTTTTTCAGCACCCATGAAAAGATAAAGAAATATATTAGGGGTTGGTGGACCAGTCTTGACCTCAAATGAAAAGTTATTGCCCTATGCCACCACTAATTGTAACATCTTCAAAAGATTGCCTCTTGTATAGTATTTCTACATACCACTATGGGCAGTTCTGCCTTTATTTTACTGAGAGCTGGACCAGCTTGATTCAGTACACTGTGCTTTATAGCCTAATGTCTTGTAAACAGAGAGGCAAAGAGAAAGAGAACAAAGAATCGCTGTTATCTCAGAGTACCAAATGATTATGTGTCTTTCTTTTACACTGCAAATGTTAGAGGGCATTTGTAAAGCCCTTTATTTTGAATGTCATTTAGCGGTTTCACAATTTACAAAAACCTTGGAATTTAGACAAGTGATTTTTATTTACAACAGATTTATGAACCAAGGCTCTCTGGGTAAGAAACGCTCAGACTGTAGTCTCAATGTCAACAAACATCATGTTTTAGATGACCAGGCTAGCATAAAATATAGCTACTTTGTGTTCTTGTAGCTCAATAGGTTGAGTATTGCGTCACCAAATGCAAAAGTTGTGGCTTTGATTTCTTATACCGTACTGAAACACATACTGCACTGATAAAAATATGTACCTTAGTTGCTTTAAATAATAGTGTCTGCTAACTGCATTAATGTAAATGTATGCTCTATCCAAAGCAGCCACAGCTTACCCTCTGCTATCATAAGCTAAGAAGGCCTTCTTAATGGTCTAGAGTTCTCCTAAATGTAGCATGGCTTATTGATCTTCTCAGGTCAAGTGGAAACAGCAAGGCTAGCACTACCTCCAGCTGAGTCAGGACTATTGCCATGATATGGCCCAAACCAATTGTCTCCAAAGGCTAGTTTTCTGCATGACAATCTCTGTTCTTGTGGGCCTTTGTTGAGTGGAGAGTTTTAGTGTTAGGAGCAATTACCTTGACCATTTCAAATGACATCATCTTCTCCAAGTTCAGCACAGCCCATGTGAGTGGACAGTGGTTAAGACAATCTCTTCTGATTATACAGTATTTACTCAATCCGGATTCTCACACAGATATTTTGTATATAGCCTCAAATCATCATACTTGAAGTCTTAGCTCTATGTTATTAAGAAGTGCTTGCTGTGTTATGTGTTATGGGCTACACACAAACCGGTTAACTTTGCAGAAAATCAGTTGCGTTCTGTCATAAGTATGTTCCTCCTTTGAGGCAGGCCTGAGAGGGAGATTCGCTACCGATTAAGACCTGGTTGTGAGCCAGTTCAACACATCTGATTTCAATTTGATGCATCTTTTGAGCTCATCCAAAGATATGCATAGCCAAAATACATTTCTTATTTAACTCTACAGCTTTAAAATGGGTTGTTTAGCAAACATTGGTCTAGATTTTGCTTTTTGGACTTTTGTCCTGTTTCACACAAAGAGCAGGATTATTTCAGTGAAAGAAACACATGTAGATCTTAAGAAGTTAAATGATCTGTCTTTTATCTTGGCTGCAAATTGATAGCAAATGGTGTCAACCTAATCACTTGGTTGGGAATGAATTTAAATGGTGTAAGTTATACGTAAATATATCCAAATATATTACCTGCTACTGCTATTTTAATTTTAGAAACATTCTATGTTGAGCAGAAACAAGGTATTTTCTGAATGTTTGCAGTTTTGATTTGTAAACGTTCGACTGAGACCCTTTGCTAATGTCTGGTTTAGATTATGACATCATAGTTAACAGGAAATAAGATTCATATTAAAATCTGCTGGTCTCATTAGGACAACATAGTTATTCAGGATGGACAAATGTCTTCGATCCTTTCTAGATATCAACACTTCTTGTCATCTACATGTGTTTTAATGTTATTATAGTGGTTGCAAAGCACCACTGTATTAATATTGTTCAGACATTCTGGATAGGGTTTGATTTAAATATTAGACTTCTGCAAATAATTCAGCTCAAACTACCTGCAGGATGAATTCAGTTCTTTTTGTATGAAAATAACTGCATACATCTTAACATTTGGAACTCTGATCTTCTTTCTTATGTGTGTCAATAAATAATTTTATAAATACAAAATACTTTCAGGTATTTAACCCCAATTACAATTTATACTTAAACATAAAAAAGTTGAAGAAAGCATGTGCCATTCCTGACTGAAAGCATGTATGAGACCTGATGAAAACTCTTCCTTGGTATTAAGTTGAATTCCCAGCGTTATCTTCCTCTCGGAATTCCTCTTATCTATGGAAGGGAGGGTGGCTGACAGATTGATGTGACAGCTCTACCTGTTCTTTCCCAAGCAGGCTCTGTTGGTATCCTGCAACGGATAGATACTGTTGGCGCACATTGCTATTTTATACCGAGCGTTCTCAATAGCTGCTGAGTGACTGCAGAGAGAACCACGTTATTGGGTGTCCGTGTACTTGGGTGGTGTTGGATTCAGTTTCAGATCTCAGTTCTCCTCACCAAATCCTCCAATTTGAGGAAGGACAGACAATGTCAACTATTTCTGTGACAAAATCTGACTCACCTACTGCAAGTCTGGTGTAAGAAGCTCAAACACCAATAGAAAACCTTATATTTTATGATGTAAATATTTGTTCAGTATTTGCTCATTTGTTCATGATTTCAGGAAAAATGTCCAAAAAGTTGACAGAAAGACTGTTTTTATCTTTATTTTTAAGATGTATTTATAATAGTAAAGTATATCAAGTTAAATTCAAGTAAATGTCTAGAGTATAAAATGACTATTCTGTCTATTATCTTTTGGGTTACCTAAACACAGGACATAAATCAGACATTGTCCATCATTAAAGTCTTATTCTGACATTCCTAATTATTAATATAGTTATGTGAAATGTCACTGTTTAATTACCAAAGGACTTACTGTATGGTTAGCTCACATGTCCAGTCTTCCACAATAGTGCGTTTCTAACTACGGGCAGCTTTAATTGATCCAGTGGCTCAACCTCTTGCTTAAATTGATTAGCTAAGTCTTTAGGCTAAGCAAATTCAATAACCCATGAAATTAACAATAACAGTGGGTTGAGAGTGTCACCGATTGCATCAAGTGTTCTTGTGTGAACTTTTTCTCAGTAATAACTCATCAATGTTGACGTTATTAGTGGCAGTTGAGGATGAAGCTGTCACACAATGCAATCCCACAATGCAATGACTGTCAGATCTGTTGGTGCATCAGTTGGTTTGCAAGTAAATGTAAACTCAAGGTCCACACAGACTATGTACAAGCATCTTAAAGGTCACGGCCAATGAATCTATTTAAAATTTAATGTATACCACACTGGGTTTATAAAACTGTGGACAGACAAGGCAGGTGTTTTTCTCTGAGATTTGTCTTAAAACTTTGCATTGATTCAGGAGTTGAAATGGACTCACAAGGAGTGACTTCAAATGCCTGGTTACTTTCATAATCAGATATATCTGTGTCTGCATACCAAGACATTTTTTTGCAACAATTAGTTGCACCTGGTCATGAACTTTTCCCTGTCTGTGTCTTATCATGGTTTTTAATAATCTTTCCAGGTGCAAGACTTAGTTAAGACTATGCTTGCCATTAAAGAATATGAAATGTAGTTCATGAAACCAACAATATATTGTCTTCAGTATTACAACAATTGATCCACTGTACTTTCTGAATGTAAGGTTTCTTTCTCTTATTTGGCAAAATGCTTGATGTACATTGTACTTGTAATGACTTATTAAAATAACTTGCTCCACCTATGGAGAAAAATGACTTTTCTTTTTGGCTGATATTATCAAAGCTGTTTCACCCAGCAGGTCCTGATGATGTTTGAGAGAGTAGGACTCTAAAATCTTCAATTTCTGAGGGAAACAATCAGGACCTTTCCTAAATGTTGTTTTTGCTAAATGCTTCATATTATGAATGTTATCTGTGTTAACATTAAGACTAGCTATAGCTAAGAAAAATGTACATGCGTGTAACATTTACATGCTTTTGAATTAAATCTGGTTGATGACCATTTATATGAGATTAACATACATTATATAATGGACATGTAACACTGGTATGATGGACTTTGTGCAAGCAATTAAACAAAATATTTAGTAAATGGTTAGCAAAAATTCTGCATCTAGTATGGACTTCATACCTAGTAACTGAACTGACTTTCTGGATGTTGAATAAAGAGGTCAAGAGTTGAAGTGTATTGAGAGGACATCAGCAGACACAGACACGACTGAACAGGTCTGAAATGAGTACGATTTAATGTTCAAAGAGAACTGAAGGGATCAGTAAGAATTAAGACACTGGAAAAGGAGAGCTGCACCAGGACAGAATAACCTGACCTGGAAAAGGGATGTGTATTGGTTCAGTGCAGAGATGAATCAGTACAGTCTGGAGCAGTGAACAGACAGCTGATGGTAAGAAAATGCGTTGATAAGAAAGCCAATGTCAACATAGACTTTTCTCCCAATTTTTTAAACGTTTGGTTAAGTTTACCTTGTCAGATTACTATTTATTATTTAAAACACATTATTTTAATGTGTAATTAAACTAATAAAACTAATTGCTGTCATTTGCTTCGAAAAGAAAACCTAAAAATTCAACAAATAATTGTTCATAAATAGGTTGTTTTAAATACATTTAGGCAGTGGTTCTCTCAAGTTCCATGTCTAAAGAAAAACAAGTCTTTTAGATAAAAGCATAAGATTTTTTTAGGGAAAAGCATAGATAGATTGAGAGAAGGAGGGAGATGTGAATCTTTCAGGTGATGTATTACCCTGCAGGCATTGTAATTTATTATATAAGCTTCATGTAACTTCAGACACTATATTGAATACCTTCAGCTCAATTTATCAGTCAGCTGTCAAACTCTGGGTCAATTTCCGTTTAACCCTTGTTTTGAGGTTCATAACCCTCTTACAGATGTGACACTGTCAATCAAAATATGATAACTATGCTCCCCCAGCTCATTTTCCCTCAACAGTTAATTCAGAATGCTAGTCTAGGTCTGTTTAATAAGGGTCTATTGTGTTTCAGCTAACCCTGTATTAAGCATACAAAGCAAAGAGTAACACATCTCTGTATATGGTTGTGTGGAAAGCCATATGTATATATTGTTTTGAGCATGTATTATGCTTTAATTACTGAATTACTAAGCTTAACAAATTATTGTCACAGTCATTGGATTAAGATAACTGCAAACTCTAAAGTTTTATATACTGAAACGTTCACTTTCCTGTTCATTAGGCCCTGATGAAAACACCCAGTCTTGTTAGCAAACAAAGAATGGAAAGGCTGTAACCTGCACAATTTTAGTGCATGTATTAAGAGTATGTTCACTGCTGCCTGATATCATAATCATATTGTGTCTTGAATACAGATAACGAGTCTGTGTGTATTCATTGCCCATAATGAAACTGCTTCTGTGATCACAGGACACTAATATTAGGTATGCCACATCATTCTTCTCTGTGAACCACAATAACTAGTGCTCCTCACTTCAAAAATAGCAAACGTTCTGTTGTCCTTTGGTAAATAAAGTGTGTTTTTGCAAAATGTTTTTGAATGACAAATGTTCACAAAATTTTCTGATTCTGTTTCTTCCATAACATTGGAAACGGTCACATTGAATGCACACTGAACGCATTGCATTATGGGATATGGCAGTACATGCAGTGTGTTTTTATTATATACCATGCATATAACAAATGGTTTATATGTAACAAATGTGGTGGGTATTTTGGCATTCTACATTTTTTTAGTTCTACTGTTTACATTCATATACTGTATGCATGGTATATTTTATAGGAATACTAAGATTTGTGTTGTAGTACATTTTTCTAAACAGAGCTATAAATGATTCACTCTCACAGTATAAATAATAAAGCAAGTGATTAAACAATTAATGTGTGAATAATTTTTCTGTAGTGTAAATAAAGACAATCTGAATTGTGCTGAAGTGAGTTTATTCTGTTGTCTGGAGGGCACTGACTGTATTATAATGTAGTTACATGCTGAAGCCAGCAGTGAGCAGGGAAATCTGCTCTGACAGCCGTCCGCCTCTGGGTGCCTTGGGGCTCATTGCTGGTAATTTCCATCAATAAGGTTCATTATTCAGATGAGATGAATGGGCTAGTGTCAGGTGTGGAGTGGAGCACTGGTGTTTCTCTGACCTATTGTAAATGTTGCCACCTTGGCTGTGCTCTTCTGATGAGGGAGGTAATAGACCACAGGTGTCAGATGACAACATGGCTGCCAATAAATCAGGCACTTGACCACTTAAACACGCTACAGAACATACAAACTGACAATGTACTAATTTACAGGGGCAACTGAACAGGCATGTTGATTGTGTTCATAGAGGGAAAGAACTATTAAAAGTCAGATTTTAAAGGTAAAACATGTTTTTTACCAGAAGCAAAATAATAAAACACCTTTATATTTTCAAATATGCTTTATGGTCACTCCCCCAGCTGCCATTTATTGGACCAAAAGATTTCCTCCCCCACGCTTAAACCAATGTTGTTTCTCAAACAAACAGCATTGCTTTAGATGTGTCACAGTGTTTAGATTTTTCAGGAACAATTGCTGTCTATGCATTTATTTTATGAAAAGGCTTTTCATAAAATTAAATTACATTTAAATGTGTCCTTTTGCAGTGTAATCACACATTTAAGTCCTAGTAATATTTATAATCAAAGTGTACTCACTATAGGGTTAGAGTTAGAATTAGGATTTGAGTGCTACTATTATTACTGTAGTCAGTACATACTGTAGATAATGTAACAGATACTGAAATATTTAAAATAAAGTATTTAAAATAAAAAGTATTTAAACATAGAAAGATATTATAAAATTAATACATTAATACACAATTGATCTTGTTTACACTTATATTTAGCAGACACTTCTATCCAAAGCAACTTACATTATGACATTATACATTATCTTGTTTAATCTAGGGTGACAAAAAGTTGATAATATTATTATTTGAAAAAACATTAAAAAAGTAATATTTAAAAAGTAATAATACTAATAATTATTATTACTACTGTTACTTTTATCATTAGTTAAATACATAATTGTGGCTTTATGACAAACCATCAGGTTACATTGGTTGGTCTATGATGCATACCATTGGAAACAGTGAAAGGCCAGGCGTTAGTTATTAAAAAGAAGAGGAAAAAGGTAGAGGCAGCCAAGTCTCCCCCGGCCCGCCCTTCTGTGCAAGACCAAGTCCCTATGATGGAGTGTCCTCTCTCCCAGAGAAAGTATGTTTGCCTAGTATTTCATCATCCCCTGGAGGCAAGAGAGGGAAAATAAGCACATCAGTTGTCATTATGACAGCATAAAAATGGTGCCATCATATTTCAACTACACAATGCAGCCAGCATCCCTTTCCCCATGATGAATGATGGACTCTTTTAACACGTTGACTATAAGTTAATATTATTTCCCATGGATAATTATAGCAAAGTTCAATTACTGACCTAGAATCACCACACGAGCCACTCAGCGGGTTTAGATGCACTGCTTTATTTAAAAGGTATTTATCTTTTTCCCCAACAGGCTGAATCTGCATGCTGGCAGTGATGCATCCACAGGGCCACTGGCACCATCCCTGGAGGCCTCTTTAATGTAAACTGCTCCATTATTCTGCGGTTTAGGGGGCATTTTCTGTGTCTTGATGACAACAGTACTTGAGTTTATTGATTTAGATGCATTGCTCCTTGCAATTCTTGCAAACTTGCAGGCAAAGGGAGACATTAATTTACTGATCGCATTAGTATCAAGACTTATCATTATCAGATTAGAGTTACGTCATTGGTCAGTTTTTGTGGTAGAGTGTAAGCCTTCTGATAATATAAAATTGCTTTTGCTTCAGTTTGCGGTCATTTTTATGCATACTGTATGCTTTTCAATGGACCACTGGGACATATCCCATGCTATAATACATGGGATACAATATCACATGCTATAATATCACAACAATTAGCATATGTTACACTGACACATTATTCTGTTGTACCATAATATTTAAAATAATATGATAAGGAGTAAATCAGCATGTCTAATGACTGTTTCTTTTCTTTATAACTCTCCCGGACTCCCATTCCTTTCCTGTTTAACTTGAGATGAACAGGTCTTGTGTTGAGGTACTTCTAAAGGGCTTGCATATGAATTCAGCATTAGCCAGAGTCTATTTTAGATCAATATTACAGTTAACTGCTTTTCATGTCACACCGAGCCCAATTTTCAGGGATATTTGATCTACTACTTATTATTTCCCCCTCCCAGCTGTCAGACATTTGCATTCAGATCACCGACTGACTTCAGGAAAGGTTCTGCCTCTGATCTAACATGAAGTGAATGTGTGTTGGAGCTAAAACCCAACAGCGGCATAATAATCGTCATACGCGAAAACTTCTAGGCAAATCAAATGTCTGCTTTCCCCCTTACATGTTTATGAAACTTGTTACACAAGGTAATTCTTTCAATAATCTCTCTATTAGAACATCAATCTCTTTTTTATGCAAATGCAATCGCTGAACACAAAATCTGATTTGTTATGAAACACTTGTACACAATGTGAAATCTGCACTAATTATTTTGAGGCCACGCAGCATCTGCCGACTCTCTTCAACATGACTGGATATTACATTTGCTTAAAACTCAATCATGCAAAATGAAGACTCTATTTGAGAACATTTTAATAAAGATAAGTCGCCTCTATCATCTAATCGGAGAATGGTAATCGGCACATTCATTCAGGGCCGACAGATAATGTCAACCCAACGTGAGGCTCTTATTTTGCAATAATGCATTTACATTCTAATGATTTTATTAAAGCTCATATGGCTGTCAAAGACAGAACCCCCCCTCCGCACCCCTCGCCGAACCACCCTGCGGCTGAATATTCACCCAGATGAATTAGACGAGTCAGTTATCAGCCACCGGTACTTTTATCAAGCTAGGCGGTGAGCGGAGGCCAACCCCAATGAGACTCTGAGCGAGCTGGAGGACTCTGTGTTTCATCAGAGCTCTATCCAGTATTCTTCTGCTTACTGTGCATGAAAAAGCCCCACATTCACCCCCACAGCCGACCATAACAATGAAACAAACTATCTGTCTTATTTATCGTTTTTGCATTTTCTTTCATCGCTTACTTATTTTTTTGCTGTGGGGTGTTTTTATTCCTTTTTATTCTCTGACCTATCAGCTATGAGCAGGTTAGTATTATTTAGTGATGTGTGGAGAGCAATTTAGATAGAGATAAATGGCCCTCATTCTCTTTGATGGTGCCTAAGGGGACAGGAGTCTCAGGACTCTGTGGTCTGTGAGCAGGTATAGGAGGACGCCACTCTTTAAAATCAACAAACATATGGTCTGAGATTATATAGCAGATAATAGAACAGTTCCATTTTGAAGTAGGGTAAGGCAAAATTCATAATTAAATCATAATTTAATCACCTATCATTGTTTATGCAGGTTACTAATTATTTCTCAATATTTCATGTATTTCAATGTTTTGGAATTGCTGAAATATGGGCTGTTTAGTAAACCAATCACTGGACTTTTATGAGCATGTTGCAGATGATAATCTTGAGCTAAAGTGCTATTGTACTGCCAACCAACCAACCTATCTATTTGGTGTAATTCAAGTCTTGCAAACAAGATTATCATGCAGGTTTGGATTGACATGAGAACAATTTTATGTCTTTGAGAAATGGAAACGTACAATAAATTTCTGGACACCGATATCCTGTCGGAATAAAATATTCCCTAGAGCATTTAAAAGAATGCAGTTCCATAGTTGTGATGTGCAGGTTAAATGTTTTGATCGAAGTGTGAAGCTGTTGGTGGTCTGAAACACACAACATCACTGCAGTGACCATTTACTGCTTTAAGGTAAATGGTTGTTAGGGTCTCAAAATGTGGTGAAGGCTCCAGGTCATTTTTCAGTATGAGTGCCATGAAATTATAAAGGCAGAAGATCCCTCTTTCTGTACACAATACTGAACTGACACACAGCAGCTTCCCCT
Source organism: Yasuhikotakia modesta (assembly GCA_036877545.1). Classification (NCBI taxonomy): domain Eukaryota; kingdom Metazoa; phylum Chordata; class Actinopteri; order Cypriniformes; family Botiidae; genus Yasuhikotakia; species Yasuhikotakia modesta. The sequence continues at coordinate 80,567 of JBAJNP010000550.1, forward strand.
AAAACCACATGAATGGCTTTCTGGGCAATTCAAGTCTGAGGGGGTTCTTTGTTTATACATAGTATTAACTTGAGAGCATTTTTTCAAGTGACATGTAAAATGTTTTAATTTATTTATTTGTTTAAATTCTTAGTAAACCGAGCAAAATTGTTAATGTAATTTTGTTGGTTAAATGCAATTATTAATTATTAAACTGCATATATATATATATATATATATACACACCAGATGAGCTACAGGAGCACATGTGTTGGTATCTGTTCTCCCAGAGTTTCCCAGAGTACCCAGAGTTTCCGACCCTGCTCTTTCCAGTGAAAATAAACTTACATTTATTAATTCGCTTTTAACAACCCAATGTGCATTTTTATATATATTTTTATATATATAAAAAAATGCACATTTGGTTTTTTTATATAAATATATATATATAAAAAATGCACATTTGGTTGTTTTTAATTTGATTTGTTATGTGCTCTTGTAGCTCATCTGGTAGAGTATGGTGTTAGCAGTGCAAAGGTTGTGGGTTCAAAACCAGTGAATGCAACTACTGATAAAATGTATACCTTGTATTCACTAGTCGCTTTGGATAAAAGCGAATGAATAAATGTAAGTTTATTTTCACTGGAAAGAGAGCAGGGTCGGAAACTCTGAAAAGGTTTGTGGCCTAGTGGTAATCATAACAGTTAATGAAATGAACTTTGAACATATTTTTAAGCACATTTACTGGCTAACTGGTGATGGAATGTGTTAAGTCAAACATATTTTCTGGATTGATGCATCAATTTAAAAAACTGAGCCTTGGCAGTGGGGGAACTTTACATTCATTTATCATCATTTAACATTTTAAAATTAAAATGATTTAAATGAAACCTGTCTACTAAAACAACCCAACAAATGGCTTTATATTTAGACACATTTGCACTGTGAATGTGTGAATTGAAGGTTGTAGTTTGAAGTGGTTTGATATCCCTCTGATTAGTCAACCTGAATGAGAACAGATACCAACACATGTAGAATTGACTGTTTAACATGAGCTATGCCCTTTCAATAAAGGGATTAACTCTGTTTATCTGCATTTTTGCAGATACTCGATTGTTCGAAATCTCATTGTAACCTCTGAAGGGTCAGACTATCGCTGGCGTCATTCAGGTAGGTTGAAGAAACTGAGAAGAGATGGTCCTGACACAATGGGTGTCCTGATACTTTTGGCCTTGTGGCACCACATTGTGGCTTTAACAAGAGTTCTTTGAACTCTGTCAAGTCCCCACCTGGGGCAGGTATGTCAGGGCAACCTCATGTATCAACCAGAGACCAAAAAACCCAGAGAAGGACATTGACTAATTAGATGGTAAAAACTATGGTCATGAATCTGTGGTTAAAGCTTCAGGAAATATAATAAATTGACACTGGCCTCAAAAGCTTGGGGAACCTTTTTTTGTGTTCCCGGTTGGAGAGCGTTATTCAAGCCCTGGCTGTAAACCCATCCTTCATCTGCAGGGCAGTTAAATAGCTGCTATTGTACTCTATTGTGCACCATTGTCCTGTTATTGCTGTTGTCCTGATTCCTTTCAAATTCAATTCTTTATTTGGTGTATATTATTACCCACAAGAAGGTCCTCTTCCTCAAGGCAAACAGCAGACCACGAGACAATATCAGCCGCACAAAAGCCCTTCAAACTCCATTATGTTTTTTAATCTCTTAGAGGGTTTCATGATTCTCAATGCTCTGGAAAACAGGTGATGTCAACAGAAAGGAGTCCTGTGGTTAAAGGCGTCCACTGAATGCACGGTAGAGATATTCCACACGCTGGTAGCGTAACTAATATGGCCTCTATTGGAGAGGATACTACAGGAAACAACATACATTCAGGCTGAAGTAGCCATTTCGGTTTCAACACCAGCTTTGTAAAATGGCATAAACTAAGTGTAAAATATGTTCTATATTTGATAACTTAAATTAATATATTTGTTACATATTTATTTTTATACAGAAGCCCTCTGAGAAAGACTTCAAATGAGTCCTGTTGTATTTAAATGTTACTTGTTAAAATGTTAGCACTTTATTCTATAGTCATGGTATCACACGTACATGCTATGTATTTACTGTGAAATTGTAATTGCCAGGTACAAATTCAGAACTAAACCCATAATCTAACCCTAGCCCATATTCAGTATGCCAATATTTGTCAGGCATGTACACTGAATGTAAAATACTAAAATTGGCATGTAAAATAACTGTTAGCATTTTGCCAACAGTTATTTTACAGTTATATTGAATTGTATATTCTAGCAATTCAACAGGTAGCTTTAAATATATATTTAAATTCAGAATGATTGAATTATTTTGTGCAAAATGCAAGAAAAGTTGTACAAGCGGTGTATGTGCTGTCCCTTCAGGTTGTAAATGCTACTTTGAAACACTATCTTGCCAATGTACAAACTATGAATAATAAAGTAGTTAAACTACAGTCACACTGTTAGCTACACTACAAGCTGCTAACAAAAAGTAGCTTACTTTTATCTTAAATGTATGACTACCAATGGAGGCATTTTATCATTAATTGTTTAATATTTGGAACATATTATCCAGTATAGAGTGCTATTTATAATGTTACTCCCATGCTACTAAAACTGTATCCAGTTAGTAGTGTCTTTCATTTTAATTATTCTATTACACTAAACATTTCTCTAATTAAAATGGGCTTGTCCCTGTGGAGTTTAATTACTCACATCTACAAGGAAGATACTGTCATGGTCTGCAGATGCATTCAAATGTGAAAAAATATATGTATAATATTGCTTGTAACTCTGCTGAAAGCAATGACAATCTTATGTTGTGAAATGTTGGAATTACACATCATAACCATGCCTGAAAAAAACATGTTTAATTCTGAGCTGTATGGCTTCTCTTTGATGGCCCAGACAGGAAGTATGGGCTAACTACAAGTAAAACAGTTCCAGAGTTAATCTGTACCACAGAGACATACCTGATCTGGATTAGGTCTCCATAGACATTAGCTAGTTTTAGCACTTGGAAGCTTTTTTCACCATTAAACCACACATGCAATGATTTATACTGCCTGTCAGATAAAGGCTAAGATGGTCATTTTGATTAACTAAGTAAAGTTTTACGTTTCTTGACAGCAGTTCGGGATGTTTCATAGTAATACTAAAATAGTTTTTGCCATTAAATCTACAGCATAACCCAATTTTCTTTCTGCTTGCAAATGCTGAGATATTAAATACTGCCACAATGATATGAGAAAGCAGACAGATCTTCTTTTAAAAAAACACAAACACACATTTTATGCTCTAATTTACATTCTGCTCATCTACAGACCAATCATTTATCCCTCACTCATTGGATTTCGGTGTGTGTGTTCATTTCCTGTTGATCAGATTAAATGTTTGATGTGGTCCAACTTGACACAATGGTGCAGATGAAAACCAGACAAATTTACTTTTAGGTGACAGACAGCAATTGGAGGGAAATTAAGTTGTATCAGTACATCACATTATACACGGTGGAAATATTGTAGCTGGAACAATCGCAACCTCCGTCTGTTTAAATACATGAAAAAGTCATTTCATTGCCTTTCTTTGATGTGATCGTTCTATGTCCTGTAGCTTGTGGCTGAGCTTTGAAAAGAGGAAATTATTGAGTTTATCCAATGCCAGTCAATCTTACCAGCCTGCTTTATTAATAATTTCACATGGCTATTTCCTTTGCTTAAATACCTGTCTCCATACAATGTGCATATGTTATTGTAGTTGATATCATTCTACCTCTGGACAGAATTATTCTATTCTGACATATTAGACTTGATTCTTCATTTCAGGTCTAAACTGGTGTAGGAGGAACAAAAGGGAAAGAAATGTTACATTCAATACTTTATAAGCAGAAAACAAAATCTCTCTGTAAGACCTGTATAAGGACTTTGGCTGTTAAACCTGCCAACATTTAAGAACAGCTTAATTTTCTTTCTCAGTATTACCAAATATCAATATTAGCATTTAAAAGTGTTGCATACAGCCTCTTTTACCAAATTGCATACAGCAATTTTTAAATTCTGTATTTTATAAAGGAGAAATGGACTATTTGTTACAAAGGAATTTGCCTCAAAAGATTCATATATCTCAGTCACGTTTCTTTTTCAAAAACTAATTCACTTCATGCTTATGCAAAAAATATTTTGCAAATAATTTTAGCATTTTGTTTACATTTATGTTCTTACTATACTATAAGCAAAACTAAAATAAATTGCCACACACATCACTCATCAGATTTTATTTTTTCCTGCCTGTTTTTGTAATTCTTTTTGCTAAACAAAGAGGCCTCCTCATGTTGCTCCAGTATGAAAACAGTATAATTCAGGGGCTGTTTTACATAGCACAATAGCCTAATACATGATTTAGAGCATTTCTGCAAATCAAATGCATTAAGATAATGGAGATGGATAATAAAACTTTCAGAGGCATTAACATTTGATGCACAGAATGCCAAAGAAAAAGACTAGAATCAGTCTTTGGAGCAAAAAGTATCCTCCCTGCTTCTTGAGGAACATGCATGGATAATGAAAATATTCTATCTACTATAAATGCATTATTGATGTGTTTATCAAATTTTGACTAGAGACCTGATCCATTTGAGGGCAAACTTGCTGTATATGCATGGGTTGGGTACATTTGAAATTAATGGTTATTCAACTGAATAAAAAAAGAAAAAGAAATCAGTGAAGAGATAGACACCATTGCTTGAGCGATGACGTCTACTTAGATAATGAAACATTCTTTGAAACTCATATTTACATTGAATTGTATATTCTTATGTTGAATTAAACGCTAAACTTAAAAAAGCAACAATTGTAAAGTGATCACCGTTACTCAAGTTGATAAACAACTTGAATATAAAATGACAAACGTAAATATAACATAAACATAGAAAATAAATCAGTCTCCCATCTGACAAGATCATGTGCCAAAATGCATTATGGGATTAGGCAATCCCAAATACTCTTTTGTTAAACCAGAGGACAGGGTGATCCTAAGTGACCAGTTGTGATCAATCAACATGATGTTGTAATGATTTTCAATGCATATTAAATTTGGTAAAAAACAGGACACTGTAACTAAATAAAATCAATCTGCAAATTAGGAAAGTAAAAAAAAACCCACAAAATTTTATAACACTTATAACTAATTAATCACACAATAGTTAATACACAAAGCATGTCAGTGACAGTTCTTAAGTGTCTTTTGCTTTATTATTACTAGTTATGTCTAGATGTTAGTCCACTCCCAGTGTAACTAGAGCAGGTCTTGGAATAGTCCTGCACATGGAAAAACACAAACATTATTAACTTATTTAAAGAAAGAAATCTTGAATATTGATCCAGTGTAGCTTCATTACCTGGAAACTGCCATGCCAGATTGATGTCTCTTTAAACTAGGTCTCTGGTCAGAGCTACCTTGGGAATCGTGCTATTGACTCTGTGTGTTTGTGCAGCCAGGCCTCCAGAGACTTTTCCTTGCATTTAATGGGATCCATCCATTCAGTTTCCCTTTTAATAATTATTGTTTTACTGTTCGTTTGAGACTGGGGCAGTTCAAAGACCCTTCGGTTGTGTTGAGACAGCACGATTGTCGAAGTCCATGCATTAAGACCTTTCTTCTCTGCTCTTTAAAGATGGCTTGCTCTTTTATCTAACATCTGACAGGCACCTGCATTGAAAGTTCAACCTCAGAAACCAAGCATAAATCCACTTAAAGGAAAGATTCAGTGTCATACAGTCTCCCAGCAATATCAGGACTAAGGTTACACCATTAACCTAGAAGCAGAGGAGTACAAATTTGCTTGCTCTTCCCCATGGATTAGCATGTTAGTAATTGAAAGTCTACAATGTATGTCTCTTCTGAAAGTGCATTGATTTTCATAAGGTTGATGCAGCGCTCCCGTTGTTGATTTTAATGGGATCTTTGATTTATTCAGTCTAGAAGCAGCAGAACAGCTTCAAATGACAGAACAGCCTTCTAGACCTTCAGTTCACCTTGAGAAGAAAGACCCTTAAGTGATGTATTACAGAAGATAAAAAGGGATGCAAATATTAAGTACATTGATCAATGTTCCTCAATGCTCAACTCTTGTGCTCCTTTAATATCAATACATTGGAAACATCATTTGTATCAGCAGTTGTTTCTTTTAATTAGGATCTGACCCAAATCTTTGCCATTGATTTGTGCCATTACCTTATTGACAGGGCTAATGCTGAGTCCAGACTTTTACATGGCTAAAGGGTCCAAGCTCAAGATATAAGAGCTTGTGAAACAGAGCACAAGTAAATTGTCACATTTAAACAGACACATTCCCGAAAGAAAATCAAACATTTAGCTGCTACAAATGTAAAGTACATCGGCTATAAATCAGATTATATCCCTGAGACCAAACAGGGCAACTTCAATCACTGACTGAAATTTATGACATTGACTAAACTGGTGCTGGATGACACATCCTGCAAGAATCAGTTGTACGTGATGTACATGTGGCTTTCTTGCGTCTAGTATCTCTTGGAGCTGAAGAGCCTCTCATCGATACAACAGTCTGTGGGGAGTCTTACATATGAACATCACAATGATTCCTATACAACTGCTGGTCATTCATCAGTTCTGTTGGAGTTCAACATTTATTTATTTCTATAAACACTATATCTCTGCTACAAAATCTATGTGTGTTTCAGCCATAAAGATGCCCAGAGGTTCCCTTTCAGGAACTCGAGCTGCGTCGAAACGCTATGGGAACGCCATCAGCTTTTATGCACTCTGATACAGGTGTCTAATCACAAATTGGGGGGCGTGTCGTCACAGGCGGGGTGACGGCATGACCAAGAGACTATAAAACGCACATTAAAAACACAGTTCGGGTTAGCTTTGTTCATTCAGCGAAGCGCTGTGTTACATTGTCTGTCTCATTGTCACTTGTTAGCTTTGTAGAAGTTGTCTTGCGTGCTTTTGTCTGTGTGTTTAGGGACAATCATGCCCAAAGCAAAGGCTAAGAGTGAAATAGGGGAAAGTAAAGATCAGTTCAGGCTGTGTGTTCCTCCCTGCTCAGGCTGTGTGTTCCTCTCCTCCACTGACGAATTGGAGGTAGAGAGCGTTGATAGTGCTAATGTGTCCCCTAAATATGAGGAGCTAGTGGAGGTTATTACTAGAGCGGTGGCCAATGTTTATATTAGCTGGCCCGCCGAACAGCAGGCTGGTACTAAAAAAAGTTTGTTAAACGAACAATTTCTTCATAGCCAGCCTGCACCTCCACGCAGGAGCCTCCTCTTTTTCGATGATCTTCATTCAGAAATATCAAGATCATGGGGAAAACCATTTTCAGCTTGCATATATAGCCCTGCTGCTAACATTTATGGTAATATGGCAGGGCTAGCTGATAATGGTTATTAGGGTATGCCCCGGGTGGAACAGGCGTTAGTGAGCTACCTGTTCCCCGGTGAAGCATCATCCCTGAAGGCTCCATCCCTGCCTACAAAGGCTTTGAGAACAACTTCAGAGTTAATGGGCAGGGGGTACATGGCGGCAGGTCTGGCCAGTGCTTCTCTTCAAACTATAGGTGTGTTGCAAGCATAACAGGCAGACCTGCTCAAGGATTTAGATGAGGGCGGGTGCCTCACACCTGAGGGTGTGAGCGAACTGCGGAGAACTGCTGATCTCTCTCTGCATGCTACTAAAGGGACCGCCCGTGCCATTGGGTGGTCCATGGCAGCTCTGGTAGCTGCAGAGAGGCATCTCTGACTTAACTTATCAAAGATTAAGCCTAAAGATAAGGCAGTTCTCTTAGATGCTCCGCTTGTGCCTTCTGACCTGTTTGGTTATGCGGTTGACTCCATCGTCAACAGGTTTCACGAGGCCCACAAGCAGGCGGAGGCATTTCAGCGGTTCCTTCCCCGCTGCTCTATCTCCTTTGATGCTGTTAGGCGGGAACAGCAGCCATGTACGAGCTCCTCACATAGGCAGACACAGAAGCTGAGCATCGCGACCCGTTCTCCCCCATTAAGGGTACGGGTTACGCAGGGCTCTTCCTCGAAGCTGAAGTCCAAACAAGATCTTAGGACTGTTCTAATTTCTAAAAGGGCTTCGGGGAAACGGTCCTGACTACCACCATGTCAGGACCTCAGAGGGTGCCCCACCTGGGGGGCAATGTGTCTTAACATCACTCGCTCTTCAGGGCCCTCTGGAGGCCAAACTGTTAACCCTGCTAGCCTCAAATGTCGGCTCCCTCCAGTGTTTGCCAAAATCAGCAGACATGGTAGAGAGACCACTTCTGTTAAGCAAATTAGATCGAGTTCTCCCTGCAGAAATATCTTTACATGGCTCAGATCATCATGCTCAAAACTCTCTAGAGGCCAGTTTTAAGAGACTGGTACCCTTAAAAGATTATTTGGCAGCCTGGAAAGTACTGCCTCATGTGTCACAATGGGTCCTGAACACAATAGAACTAGGCTACAAGATCCAGTTCAGTCAGAAAGTCACTCTGGTGGCTTCCACTCAGGCTCAAGTTATGCTGGAAGAAGTAGAATCTCTCTTATTGAAGGAGGCCATAGAGTTAGTACCTCCTCAATTTAGGGAGTCAGGGCATTACAGCCGCTACTTCGTAGTTCCTAAAAAAGATGGGGGAATGCACCCTATCTTAGATTTGCATCTTCTGAATCGTTCGGTCATGAAACTGAAATTCAAGATGCTTACTGTAAAACAGGTTTTGAATCAAATCAGATCCGAGGACTGGTTTGTCACAATAGATCTGAAGGATGCGTACTTTCATATCCCCATCTTTCCTGCTCACAGGAAGTTCCTGAGGTTTGC